>CM022298.1:717671791-717863239 GCA_011799875.1 Thinopyrum elongatum
TATGACGTCAGCATGATGTCATGCTGACATCAGCGAGTCAACAGCCGGCTGACTAGTCAAATATGACATGTGGGTCCAGTGGGACCCACATGTCAGCCTCTGTTTCCATTTAACAGTGAATCAATTTAATCCACAGGGTTAATTAGGGTCGGGCCCCACATGTCAGTGACTCATTAGGGTAATTAGATTATTATCTTTATTTCTAAAACGGTTAACTAATTAAACAGGAAGGTGGGGCCCGCCTGTCAGTGAGAGTGGATGAACAGTACCCGCGTTGACCCGGGTCAACGCGGTCAAAGCGCGCAGCGGGGCCCGCAGGCAGTGACTCCGGGTGGGACCCAGGCCTGCCAGCGTGGCGTGACCGGCGGCTTGCCGCCGGCGTGCACAAAACACGGCGGAGGGCTCGGGCCACCGTCGGAATTCGCCATCCGTGGGCCGTTTGGCTCGGGGTTGGATGCGTTCGAACGAGCGCTCGCCCGCGCGTCGAACTGAGGCGGTGGTTTCGCCTGAGCTGGACGGGAACGTCGCCGGCGACGAGCGGGGACGGCGGCGCGTACGGGTGGTCGTCGGGAACGACTCCACGGTGTGCAGCAGCTCAAACGAATGGCATAGGCTAGCCCTATGCGGTGCGGCGAAGCTAGTGGGCACGCGCCCGTGACCATATGGTCACCGGAGACTCGCCGGCGACGTGTGCCGCGGCGATGGGTTTTGGTTCGTATGGGACGGCAGCCACGGGCGAAATGGAGCGGGGAAAAGGAGTGGGGAGGAACTGCGGCTCACCGTGCGGTCAAGGCGGACCTGCGACAGCTTAGTAGCAGCAGGGAGGTTCGCCGGAGACGACGAAGAATGGCGGCGACCGAGGAGGAAGACGACGGCGCGAGCTCGATGCTGAGGCACCCAGCTCCTCCAGGCGGTGCCAGTCGAAGCAGCAGTCGCCTGCGGAGCTGCGGGGCACGGAGAGGCGGCGTGGGGAGGCCAGTGGCCACGGCGGCGGCGATTCGCGGCGACGGTGGCGTCCGGCCACCGGATCTGAGGAGGGAAGAAGAGGCGAGGCGAGTGTGGGAAAGAGGGGAAGAGTGCGCGGGCGACCAGGGGAGATGGATGGCTCGTCCTTATCTCCTCGCCCGTCGGTGGGGTGGTCGCGCTGTCGCCGTTCGGCCGGTCGGTGCCGGCGCAGCCATGCGCGCGCTGACACGGCATCGGAGAGAGAGGGAGAGAGCTAGCTGGGCTGGGCCTCAGGCACTGTGCACTAGTGGCAGTGCACAGTGGCCCCTTCCCTTATTTATTTATTTATTTTTATTTCTATTCCTTTCTGTTCTGAAATGTTTAGGGCTCTTTTGCACTTTTGATAAATGTGGGAGTTGGTCCAGATATTGTGATGCAATAATATCTCTCACCAAAAAGTGGTTTGGACTGATTTGAAGTTTGTTTGAATTTATTATGATTTTAAATATATCAAATATTCTGTTTTTCAGGTCTGTTCCAACTTGCTTGAGTCATCTATCCAACTCCAAACATTTTGCTGTTAATTTTAGAAATGTTCCTAGATTATTTCCCATTTAATGAACATTTTTCCAACAGAGTTTGAACAACTTTATATTTCACTTTAGAATTTGAGTTGATTTTCAGATTTGCATTTGAATTGGATAACTAACCCAAATGATTTGGCACTGCAAATGATGATGACATGGCATTATTAACAGCTGATCACTGTGGCCATTACAAGGGGGTGTTACAGTGCGGGAGCCCCCAGCATCCATGTCACAAGTCTAAATTACTCATGTACATGCAGGGCTATGGCATGATCACTCTAGCATCCGCACTCCTGTCTCAGCGATCGCCTGCAACCCTCGACAAAGACTCCTCGTCTCGCCCTTTTTCGCTGGAGGCGTCCTTCTTCTATGCTGCTCTCTATCTCATCGCCCTCGCGCAGGGTGCCGGCAAACCTTGTGGCCTTGCCTTCGCCGCAGATCAATTCGATCCCAACCACCCTAGGGAGCTCACCGCCCGAAGCTCCTTCTTCAACTGGTGGCACTTCTCCATAGCCATTGGGATCACTTTCGCCGTCATCGTTGTCAGCTACATCCAGGAGAATCTTGGTTGGGGAATTGGCTTTGGCACGCTCTGCATTGTCATGATTTGCGCTTTTGTTGTCTTCCTCCTTGGAATTCCCACCTACCGCCTCCATCCGCGTGTCACTTTCTCGGATAACCCTTTTGCTCGTCTTGGTCGTAGTGTCTCTGCGCTTGCTAGGAACTCGAGCTTCTGCTTCTATGCTAAAAGACATCATCATGAAGATGAAGATGCCGCAACGAACTTGGAGGAGGCGCGTTGCGTGCTACAATTACTGCCGATCTGGGCGGCATGCCTAGGTTATGGTGTGGTGATCGCACAGATCATGACACTTTTTAACAAGCAGGGACACTCCCTAGATCGTCATATTGATGGCCTAGAGCTACCACCAGCCACATTGCAGGCGTTTTGGCCGGTAGCCGGCTTGCTGTTTGTGCCCATCTATGACCGTGTTCTAGTTCGGGCACTACGTTGCATAACGGGTACCCCATCGGGGTTGACACTATTGCAGCGAGTAGGTACGGGCATGGTTCTGTCGCTGGTCGCCATGTGTGTTGCGGCATTGGTGGAGACCCAAAGGTTGGACATGGCACGGGAGAACAACCTGGTTGACAACGCCAAGGCGACGATACCGATGAGCTGGGCATGGCTGGTTCCGCAGTATGTGATGATTGGGGTGGCCGACGTGTTTGTGTTAGTCGGGATGCAAGAGTTCTTCTATGACCAAATGCCCAGTGGGCTTCGCAGCCTTGGCATAGCGCTCTTCTATAGCGTGATGGGAATCGGCGGCTTCATCAGCGGCGCTCTCATATCACTCATCGACTACATCACCCGCAGCGGTGGCGGCGAAAGCTGGTTCTCTGACAAACTCAATCGCGCCCACCTCGACTACTTCTACTGGTTGCTCGCTGGCCTAAGTGCCGCCGACCTTGCGCTCTATATCTACATCACTAGAAGCTATGTCTACAAGGAAAAGAGAGTCAGTTGAGAGTGACATCCTACCACTAGCACTTGTACTCATCAATCATATGATTTGGTGTATGATCCGCAAACAAAATTTCACTCCATTGGACTGTCGTCACTTATGTGATACTTGAAGCATATATATCTTCGATTTATGAAACCAATTTAATTTTATTTAATCTTTTGTGTTGAGTGGCACTTGGCTTTATAATAACCTTGATGCCATATGCCAGAAACGCACAATTATTTCCTCTACTAAGAAACATTGTGACATAAGATGTACTTATTATAAGGGAGTTGCAATCAGCTTGCGACTATTCTGTCACTGAAATATTTTACGATTATGAGCCCAAGTGGGAAAACATGTCCAACTATATCTGTCTGGGCTGAATTGACGACACTACGACATTGGTGGAATTTTGCATAGCCACGGCGTGAAGGCGCGATTACGATATGCCGCTTAGAGTATATAGTAGGCGCCCGCCCACGCACCACTCTTAATGGGCGAGCTAATCGAGCTATGGTTTTCAAAAAATATCTGGTTTGGTTTCTGTGTTTTCCAGCAACTCATTTCACATTTGATATTTTGTTGAGGTTTTATTTCTGGGAACGGCTATTAGCCGGTTTTCCAGTGTTTTCCCGTTCTAAATTTTATTCTTTTTTTCGTTTGTGGCTTTTCTCTTTCTCTTCTGTTATTTTTTTAGAGAAATAAATTTTTAATAACATATATGTTTTTCTGGGACATGCAGTTTTTTAAAAAAATACGTTAACACTTATTAAATTTCACAAACATGTTTTAAAATACGTGAACAAATTTTGTAAATGCATGAAAATATTTTTAGTTGTGTCATAGTTTTCTCTCAAATTATGTGAAAAAAATTTGAAATGCGTGAACACCTTTTTAACTGTATTAACTGTATGAGCATTTTTTTTCAAACTGCGTGCTGACTTCTGGAAAACAAGTCAACACTTTTTCAGTTACATGAACGTTCTCCAAAATGGATGATAATTAAAACTATATATGTATCTTTTTAAAACTTCTTGAACATTTTAAAATATAAGACAGCTTTTTAGATTACATGATCATTTTTGGGAAATGTGGAACACTTCTGTAAAATTGCAGGAACATTTTCATATATAAAGAGCACTTTTAAAAATTGTATGAATATTTTTTTATGTACAGAGTTTTTAAAATTATGTAAAAAAATTTACATGAGCAACTATATAAAACAGACCTTGATTTTTCTATTTGATTTTAGAATCATAAATCTTTGAATTTTGTATTCTAGTACCCTCATGATTAGTACGTGCAGGCATTCTATCGGCCAGCCGCTCATGACTGTTTTTCTAACATGCAAATTAGTTGGCCGGTCCAGTTATATTGTTTATGGTGTTCCCTGTTGTCTGGTGGATGCCCTGCAGTAAGCACCAACCAAGGCAATGAGAGATTCAGGGCAATTGTAATATGTAGAGAAACAGAGCTTGGGAAGTAGCAAATAAACATAGATGGATTACCCACCTTGCACATGCAGAGACCAAGCAGCAGCAGTAGGTTGTAGTAGAAGAAGAGGAAGAGGGAGGGCGGTCAGAGGCTCCCACGGCAACGGCGGCTCCTTGCGAGCGGAGCAGGAACTCCCTTGACTGCAGGAACCACAAAACAGCTCGTGTTAGAGATGAGGAAGGATCAAGCAAGATTTATGGTGGATGTAGTGCTACTGCAGTGCATACTAAGCAGATTGATTCGTGCAAGCTAATCCATCAACAAACTAAATTGTTGAATGGTGCCGTCCACCAACGATAGATAGAATGATAGATAGATAGATAGATAGATAGATAGTGTGGACTGCACTGCTGCAATCAGGCATAATTTTTTTTGAAGCGAGAGAACAAATCATGCTAGCGGCATGATTGATGTATGGAACACAACAAAAAAATCGTACATGTACTGATGGATGGCGTGGTTTGTTTGAATCAATCAATCAATCAATCAAAGAAATGAACGTGGTCCGTTTGGATCTGCTTACCTGATGTGTACGTGCAGCAAGCAGGCTCCTCCTCACTGGGTGAGAGAGCGTGAGCGTCCACCTCGAGCACGGCCGCCGTCAGCAGCGTGAGCCCTTCCTTGGTCGCGGCCAACTCCAAGCCACGCCGTTGACGAGCACATGGCCGCCGGCGGATCTGGTGCCCGCCGCACGAAGAGGGGCGAAGAGAGAGAGGCTAGGGTCCCCGGAGGAAGCGACCAAGCCGCATCCGCCGTGCACAAGGCTACGGCCAGGGCGCGTACGGCGGCAGCGGCGGCGCACCGACGCCCTCGCTCTCAGCTAGGGTTAGTTAGCCCAGCCGCGGGTGGGTGAAGGCGTGAGGCGGCGAGGAGAGAGTCCAGGCGGTGGAGATGGTAGAGCGGGCAGAGGCGAGGTCGGGGAGGAGGAGGTGGGTGGTGGGGAACGCCGGTGGTCGCCGTAATCAGGCGGCGGCCGTGGGGTGGTGCGGAGGGGATCGAGAAGAGAGAGAGGAATGAGGGACGTGGAGTGGAAAACGCATACATCCATCTCATCTCATCTCACATATCACAATTCACAATTACTACGTGTCCAACGCGGCATCGGATGTTGAGATCAGCCAGTGCACGAAGGACTGCTATATATGTGCATATCTACAGTTGTCATGGTAACACACGTACTACATGAATTAACACATCCACATAGCATGTCACGGTGTGATTTTATGCATACTATGAAGGAAGTACACCACATGGAATTAAAAGTATGTTAGTCGCTGCCACTTTGGCCCCGGAGTGGTTGCCTCTTTGATCGCCCATCCATGCACGAGGCAGCAAGTAAGAGTTTGGCTGATCTTTTTCTCTGCCTACAGGATCCATGCATGCATGGGAGAGTAACCAGTGGTCAACAAGCTCGCCCTGGCCTCCATCCCTCTTTCTTCACCGATAACGACATGCAAACGCAATTAGCAGGCTCGGTATCTCCTACTTCCAGTCCGCCGCTGCCACCTTCCTACATCGTCAGGTGTCGGCCACGGACGCGCGGCGCTCGCAGCAAGGACAATCGAGCTAAGCTAGCAACATAGTCAAGCATGTGTGTGTACCCAGTGCGTGTGAGATTTGCTACTCCAGGTGGAGTTTCATTGATCCATAGTTGTTCAAAATTTTCCCGCCATGAGCTCAGCTTGTGGTGTCTGACCCGACCAGGTCGTACCTTGCGGCAACATTGACGGCGTGTCCAGGCACCGTGCTGCTACGGCACATTGCGAGTTCGTCGGTGAGCGGGGAGACGACCATAGTTTCGTGTCTACAAGCATGGAAGATGCTTAGTTGTGACGCTGTTGGGTCCCATGGTGAGAGTTTGTCAGCGCATATGGAGGTGATCATAGCTTCGTCTTTAAGCATGGCGGTGCTCACAGTGTGTTCGGTCGTGACGCTGCTACGTCCCATGGCAAGTTCGTCATCCTATCCATGGAAAGTAGCGGGCTGATGCTCGACAATACGGTGAAGTCTAAGAACCAATTTGCTCAACTCCGAATTTGTTGTTTTCTATGTACTTTCTTTTTATGTTGTATGCAAGTGCTTTGCATGGCATAAAATTCAGGACTTAGGTGAGTGTCTTTTTGCATGTTAGTATGTACTTGTCACACAGCGTACGACGACGCCCTGTACGACATGGACCATTGTCCCATTTTCGGTCCAAATATTAGGGTGTTATAAGGAAAAGGAATTTCTTATTTCTATTGATTTCTAATGGTCCGAAATAATGGCATATTTCAAAGCATGAGAAATTTGCAATGGCATATTTCAAAGCATGAAAACTTTGCAATGGCATATTTCAAAGCAAGAATACTTTGCAATGGCATATTTCGCTTTCTGAAAAAAAATTATCAAAACTGGAAAGTTTGTAGAGGCATATATCAAACCTGCCCAATAAAGATACATCACACGAACATGACACTAAATACAGGTCGAATCATTACGTTGTAGCCTATGCTGGACCGGAGGTAGCGCGACAACACACGATGGATTTCTGAATCACATCGCGTCAGACGGGGGAACGGCGACGGATAGCCGCATACTCCATCTAACGATTGACGCAATAAAGGAATCGTTCATATGCCAGAGCTAAGGTGAGATAGTAAAAGCAATTAGTGGACGGAAGGAAACCACAGAACAGAAAGAATGTTCAAGCTCATTAAAATAAGATCATACCTTACTTTAATGAGAGAACAATAAAACTCAAAAGGTACGAAAATGGGCACGGGGTGGTCGCGGACTCCATCCATTCATTGGAGCAGTCCTAGAAGTCCTTAACTTCAACGAAAGTAGATGGATGGTGTGGTTTGAATCAATCAAAGAGGAGGCCAACGTGGTATGGATCTGCTCACCTGCAAGCTCCTCTGCCCGACGTTGGTGGAACAAGGCGCCCCGTCCTCCTCTCCGGGTGCACTGAGCGTGGAGGTCCACCTCGAGCACGGCGTGCGAGCTCCGGGATCCCTTCCTTGGTCGCGGCCAGCTGGAAGCCACGCCGGGCGGATCTGGTGGATGCCCTGCAGTAAGCACCAACCAAGGCAATGAGAGATTCAGGGCAATTGTAATCTGCAGAGAAACAGAGCTCGGGCAGTAGCAAATAAACATAGATGGATTACCCACCTTGCACATGCAGAGACCAAGCAGCAGCAGTAGGTTGTAGTAGAAGAAGAGGAAGAGGGAGGGCGCGGTCAGAGGCTCCCACGGCAACGGCGGCTCCTTGCGAGCAGAGCAGGAACTCCCTTGACTGCAGGAACCACAAAACAGCTCGTGTCAGAGATGAGGAAGGATCAAGCAAGATTTATGGTGGATGTAGTGCTACTGCAGTGCGGACTAAGCAGATTGATTCCTGCAAGCTAATCCATCACTAAACTAAATTGTTGAATGATGTCGTCCACCAGCGATAGATAGAATGATAGATAGATAGTGTGGACTGCACTGCTGCAATCAGGCATAATTTTTTTGAAGCGAGAGAACAAATCATGCTAGCGGCATGATTGATGTATGGAACGCAACAAAAAAATCCAACACGTACTGATGGATGGCGTGGTTTGTTTGAATCAATCAATCAATCAAAGAAATGAACATGGTCCGTTTGGATCTGCTTACCTGATGTGTACGTGCAGCAAGTAGGCTCCTCCTCACGGGGTGAGCGAGCGTGAGCGTCCACCTCGAGCACGGCCACCGTCAGCAGCGCGAGCCCTTCCTTGGTCGCGGCCAGCTCCAAGCCACGCCGTTGACGAGCACATGGCCGCTGGCGGATCTGGTGCCCGCCGCACGAAGAGGGGCGAAGAGAGAGAGGCTAGGGTCCCCAGAGGAAGCGACCAAGCCGCATCCACCGTGCACAAGGCCACAGCCAGGGCGCGTACGGCGGCGGCGGCGGCGCACCGACGCCCTCGCTCTCGTCTAGGGTTAGTTAGCCCAGCCGCGGGTGGGTGAAGGCGTGAGGCGGCGAGGAGAGAGTCCAGGCGGTGGAGATGGTAGAGCGGGCAGATGCGAGGTCGAGGAGGAGGATGTGGGCGGCGAGGAATGCCGGTGATCGCCTGAATCGGGCGGCGGCCGTGGGTGGTGCGGAGGGGATCGAGAAGAGAGAGAGGAATGAGGGACATGGAGTGGAAAACGCATCCATCCATGTCATCTCATCTCACATATCACAATTCACAATTACTACGTGTCCAACCCGGCATCGGATGTTGAGATCAGACAGTGCACGAAGGACTGCTAGATATGTGCATATGTACAGTTGTCATGGTAACACACGTACTACATGAACTAACACATCCACATAGCATGTCACGGTGTGATTTTATGCATACTATGAAGGAAGTACACCACATGGAATTAAAAGTATGTCAGTCGCTACCACACTGGCCCTGGAGTGGTTGCCTATTGATCGCCCATCCATGCACGAGGCAGCAAGTAAGAGTTTGGTTGATCTTTTTCTCTGCCTTCAGGATCCATGCATGCATGGGAGAGTAACCGGTGGTCAACAAGCTCGCCCTGGCCTCCATCCCTCTTTCTTCACCGATAACGACATGCAAACGCAATTAGAAGGCTCGTTATCTCCTACTTCAAGTCCGCCGCTGCCACCTTCCTACATCGTCAGGTGTCGGCCACGGACGCGGTGCTCGCAGCAAGGACAATCGAGCTAAGCTAGCAACATAGTCAAGCATGTGTGTGTACCCAGTGCGTGTGAGATTTGCTACTCCAGGTGGAGTTTCATTGATCCATAGTTGTTCGAAATTTTCCTGCCATGAGCTCAGCTTGTGGTGTCTGACCCGACCAGGTCGTACATTGTGTGACGACCCCGGCTTAATCGTGCACTAATCAAGCCTAAGGACTCACTTGAAGATATCACAACACAACTCTAAAACATAAATAAAGTCATACAAGCTTTATATTACAAGTTATGGCCTCGAGGGCTCGAATACATAGCTCGATGGCATACAAGTGTCAGCGGAAGCATCAGATATCTGAGTACAGATATATTACAGAGAGAGAAATAGGCCTTCACAGAGGCGGGGTAAAATAAAATCTACGATCGAAAGGCGTAGGCCTCCTGCCCTGGACCCTCCGATCCTACTCCTGGTCGTCAAACAGCTCCTCGTAGTAGTAATACTCGCCAGGCGGGTAGTAGTACTGGTCGTCGGCTGGGGTGTCTGGCTCAGGGGCTCCGTCGTCTGGTGGCATCAAATGGAATATGGGGGAAAAAGAAAATAAAGCAAATATGAGTAATCATCCGAAGTACTCAGCAAGCAAGGATCTACACTACATATGCAACATTGTAAAAGGAATGGCTGTATATGTGGACTGGGCTGCAGAAATGCCAGAATAGAGGGGGAAGCCTAGTCCTATCGAAGACTAGCATCTTCAACAATCTTGCAGCAATAGAAGAGAACAGATGAACATAATGTAAAGTAGTAGTAGTATCATCAACCTCGACCTGAGATCCTTTCTCGACTCCCTGCGAGAAAGCAATCCCAGAGCCGTACTATCCAGTTCTCATATTAAGTTCTAGTTGTACCGATCGGGATACAACTCCGAGTGTCTGTTACCGTAGGACAGGCTATCGATAGAAGTTTCTTCCCTGCAGGGGTGCACCAAGTTACCCACCACGCTCGCTTAACTCCGGCCGGACACACTTTTCTGGGTCATGCCCGACCTTGGCTAAGCAACATGCCGCAACCCGACCGAATACCTAACAGAGAGGTCAGCACGCCGGACTAAACCTATGCGCTCAGGGGTCTTGGGCCTTCGCCCCGGGAACTCCTGCACGTTGCGTACGCGGCTGAAAGCAGACCTAGCAACCCCTTATACAAGCGCGATTGCGTTCCCAGTCCAATTCAGCGCGCGCCGCTCAGTCGCTGACGTCCATTAAGCTCCGGCTGAAGTATACGACGCAGAACGCCCATAGTATGCGCACGTGATGGTTAGTGCTATCGGGCCAGAGGCCCCTCGGATCAAATATCCAAACCGTAGTGGATTAGGAGCGCGCGGAAACGAGCAGAGACTCACGATCGATGTGACCCCGTCGCCCCGTCTTGAGGACTTGCGGCAAGGGCTAAGAATGCCCGGCCACGCCTCGTGGTTATCTCGCGGGCACCATCCAGGTCAACCCGACTCCACATCACTTCGCATTAAGCTCGCGCGGGCACCCCTCAGGGCCGACCCGTCTTTAGTATCATGGTTTAGTGCAAGTCAACTCAACAACAGTATCTGTGTGTCTGACACCAGGGGAGCCCTGAGGAATCACCCTCGATGGAACCCCACCTGATATTAAAGTCAAGGTGAACGAAGGAGGAATCACCCTCGAGGTCCACACTTGAGGAGTTGCGCGACGATGTCGTTATCGGGGGTGGTGTAGGAGGAATCACCCTCGCTTACCACGACCGAGTAACTAACCTACAAGGTTAACATCAGAAGTGCTGACGAGGTATCACCCTCGGCACTCGACGGTAACCCAGCAGTGTCGGCAACTAAGGGGGAAGTGATGTGCGGTGCCAGGGTCTAGTCTTCAATCCCGATGATCGGGTCTTCTGATATCCAGCAGGGCAGTCGGGATCAAGTGGGGGTCTCTGTCGTCTCTACCCAGCCTATACTAAGCAGTCTAGGATAACCAGTAAGGTAGCAAGGCAGGTTACAATTAAACAGGCTATGCAACAGATATAGGAAACAGTAGCAGCAGCAGTTCTAATGCAAGCATAAGAGAGAAGAGAATAGGCGATATAGGCATGCTCAAAATGGGGGTGCTTGCCTGTTTGCTCTGGGGCAAGGGCAAGGTCGTCGGTGGTGTCGTCGGGGACGTAGTCGTACTCCTGAGTTGTGTCTGCCTCGGGAGCTACGTCAATGTCGCGGTCTACCGAGAGAGAAGAGGGGGAAGAAACAGGTAAACATAATGCAAACAAATGCAATACGGTGCGTGTGATGCTATGATGCAGTGCAGGGTTGCCTAAATATGCATCTAAGTCATTTTAGTTATTTTTAGAATTAATCTGGGATTTATTTACCGAAGTGTGTGCACTATTCATCTGCCGGATACGGGTCGGAGTTACGAGTTCTACTACGTAGGGGGTTCCGACAAAGAAACTGACGGCACGATCAAACTCGTCTCGTCGTTCTGAGCAACTTTCATGTTTTAACTTTTTCGATCTGAGCTACGGTTTAAAAGTTATTAATTTTCAAAGTTTATTTGAATTTCTGGAATTTATTTATTTACAGAAAATGAATTATGACATCAGCATGACGTCACTGTGACATCAGCGGTCAACAGGCGCTGACCAGAGTCAATCCTGACATGTGGGACCCACATGTCAGTCTCTGTTGGGCTAAAAGTGGATTAGTTAAACTAACAGAGCTAATTAGAGGGTGTGGGCCCCAGTTGTCAGTGTCTGATTAGCTAACAGATTAATTTTAAAGGTTAATTAACCTTAATTAGCGCAGAGGGACCCACACGTCAGAGAGAGAGGATGAACAGTAACTGCGTTGACCGCAGTCAACCTAGTCAAACCGAGGTGCAGGGCCCACTGTCAGTGGCACGGAGCGGGCCCCACCACTTGCCACGTCGGCGGGGCCGCCGGAGATGCGCCGGCGAGCGCTCCGCGGCGGCTATCTCGCCGGCGAGGGTCGGAAATCGTCTACGGTTAGCCAAAACGCGCGATTCGACTTGCGTTCGAAAGCTGGATCTCGCGCGCGTCGCTTGGTGCTCAAAGTTTCGCCGGAGGTGACCTAAAACGACGGCGGCGTCCGTCCTTGCGGCGGCCGGAGTTCGGCCCTCGATGGAAACGGGGCTGTGCGGCACAAGGAGGCGCGTGCGCGTGTGCTACGTGCTCCTGGGAACGCCAGAAGCACATGGCCGTGCTCAGGCAAAGGCTGCGACAGCGGTGGCCACGGCGGCGAAGCAGAACGGCGGCGATGAGCTCGGCCATGGCGGGCACAACATCTAAGGGGCGCGCGTGAACTAAAAAGAGGGGGAAGGAGGATCGGGTGCTCACCTAGCAGGCGCAAGATGGCCCGGCGACGGGTTAGGAGCAACAGATGCGGCGAATTCGTCGGAGGAACCCGCCGGAGTTGAGGGAGAAGACGAGCTCGCCGAGCTCGAAGCAGTGGCTCCCGGCTCCAATGGCTCGTCGTAGTCGACGAAGAAGACGACGGCGGAAACTTACAACATGTCGGCGAGGTGCTTTGATGGCCGTGGCCGCGGCAATGGCGAGCGTCGGCGACGACCGCGTCATGCGCCGATGGGGAGAGGAGGAGAAAGCGAGGGGAGAAGGGAGGAGTGGTCGAGGAGGACCAGGGGGGATGGCTCGGGCGTCGCCCTTATCCTCTCGCGGCGCCCGCGGCATCGCGCTGTCGAGCGGCGACCGGCGCGAGCGCGCTCGTCCACGGCGGCATCGACACGGGGAGGAGGGAGAAGAAGGGAGAGAGAGAGAGAGGTGGGCTGGGCCGTCCAGCTGGGCTGCCAGGCGCAGTGCTCGGCTGGGCCTGCCAGGTAAGTGGCTTCGGCCTTTTTTCCTTTATTCTGTTTTCTGTTTTTCTTTTATTCTTTTAAACAGAGGGCAATTGCATTTATTTAAGTCTTCAAATCATTTTGCAAAAATGTGGGACTTGTCCATTTAAATATGTTGCAATATTTGCCACTGTCAGAAAGAGTTTGGGGCCCAAAAGACTTAATTTGAATTTATCACAGAGGCAAAGGCTTTTAAATTGCTGATTAGCCACTGTTTAAAATATCCAGGGGTAATTTGGGAGTTCAAGTAATGTTGATTATATTTTTATAATTGTTCTGAGAATATTTGAGACATTATGAACATTTTAGTTTTGTTGTTTGAAGAAATAATTATTTGACTTGCATTTGTAATTTGGAGTTTGAAGTTGAATTATTTCCTAATACCATTTTATGAAGATGATCATGATGACATGGCAGGTTAAGTAGCTTAACTAGAGTGGGGTAACCTAGGGATGTTACAAGTCTCCTCCACTACAAGAAATCTCGTCCCGAGATTTAAGTGGGGAAGAAAGAGTAACTTCGAGAGAACTGATCCTTATAGGATCGATTAGCTGGTGAACAATTCAGGGAATGCGGCAGAAGAATCTCTCGAGTTGAAACTTAGGAAACGTCGAGAGCAAAGTATGAAAGTTCAATAAGAAGTATCTATTGAATGGACATTCGATCGATACCTGAACAAGGTGTGAACAGTGGTTTAGGGTATCGGGAATATATCATCTCTCGAGGGGTGGCTCGTGATGACTCACAAGTCAAAAGTAAAAGATTCTTCGGAATCAAGGATGTACAGGGGAGTCAGGTTCCGATCCTGTGGAACTGTGAGGAAAGGGGTGCCGATCAAAAGTAGGGGGAACGGTGACATCTTATCGGTCACGTCATCAAGGTATGTCAGAGGATCTTATGTCAGTTATGTCAGCGACAACATCGGTACCAAGGGCGAGGGACGAAGAGAACCATTCTCCTGCTCGTTAAAACGAGGCGGACCAATAGGCAAAGTTCTCATCCATCGGGGGTTACCGGAATGTCATCAACAATAGTAACAGGATCACACGGTCAAAGCTGTTGACCGAGGTGTTTTATAAGCAGGGATTCATTTCTGCTTACATTATATAGAACACAGGAAAGGTTAAACAAAACAATGGAAAGGAAAATGAAATTATCGGATTCAACAGACCAATGAAAAGGATAGATGTGCCTATACACAAGAATTAGGGGTATATCCATTCCAGGGAAAAGTAGAACACGATATACCTGAACAGTTCAGCCGGTACAAAACCATTTAGATAAAGGGCGAGGGAGAAATCAAGATGTTACCCGCACAATGGTGTCCGGATAATAGATCCAGAAGCAATTGGCAATGTGCCTCCAATGTTCTTGTTGATATTCGGAAGTCCATAGTCATGCTTCGTTGCGGCAATGATATGATGTCAAGTAATAGATTGGGTTCGAAGATATCCAGAGGTACCGAAAAACATTTACAAGGGTATCTCGGGACGTAAGGAATAACCATACATGACCAGGTTTGTGTTGGTCGAAAGTCAAGGATGTCATCGATGATAACACAAATCATCGAAGAGCAAGGATGATAATTCTCACCATGAATTAAATTGATAACTTGGAACAAGTCAAATATGGGTGATGATCATAACACATTTGTCGGGAGGCTCTATGATGATGTCATCGAGCAGTGACGACATCAACTGAAAGGAATGATGAAGCGAAAAGTTATTGGAACCACGGATATGACACAAGCTCGAAGTCAAGCTTGTTGCTCGAGGTGAAATGATAAGATGAGGAGGATCGACGTAAGCTTCGCTCATTGTCGGAAGTTGTGCTCCGGGCAGAAGGGCCAGGTAGCACAGTTAAAAGTTAGCACGATAGGGATATAGCTGATCCGGCTAGGAATGTTGTGATGGGGTGTTAGACTTCCCAGTAACAAGTACTAGGGGTAACACCGGAAGGTAAGTCGGAGCAGAGGTTGGACGGGGAAAATGATCTGCAGAGGGCAAGTATTTTAACTTATCCGGGAAATGAACCCAAAGAGGAAATATGGTCGGAACCATGTTTGCAAAGGATCAATTCTTAGATACAAGATGAACTTGTAACAAGGAAATAATTATTCTTACGAGCAGCTTCCATGATAAGTTCTACATCGTTTCCATGGGCATGAACACAAAGGTTCAAGGTCGACCCCCACTTCTTCAATGCACAACCTTTCATTCACTTCTCGTTTTCAAAGAAATTGTAGTGCTGAGAATTTATCTGGTGAAGCACCAGAAGAGTATGACTCGCATAACCTTTGAGTTCACACTAATTAGGGAAAGCATAGGTTCAACCCATCGGGACATTTTACGAATCCATACAACCAACAACCAAAGTAAGGGTTGCGAGTTCGAAAGCAAAGTATCGAAGTCAAAGCAGGTGATACAATTTACCAGAGGTATCAAGTACCAAGAAAAGAGCTCACAGAATGTTTGAGTATGAAAGATACTGTCGGATATTAATCTAACAAAAGATCAGGTAGACGACATAGGATCTGACGTGAGTAGCGGTACTCAACCAGAAGAAGAAGGATGTGACGGCATAAGGTTATAGAAACATCGGAACCATCCGACATATAAGTACAAAGGAGTTGTGGTTCAGAAACGAAGGATTAGAAGCAAAAGCTCTGATCAAAAGACGAATAGGTTGAATAGAATTAGATGGACAACTTTAGCGTTCCGTCTTGCAGAGATTTCCACCCATGATTACGGGACATGTCCTGGTCAGTAGTCAGTCCCAAGTAAATAAGGAGAAGGAATGCACTACCTCTCCGGGCCATGCAAGCTGGGCGGATATACAGACGGGAAGAAGTAGAGAATACTTTAGTGCCAAAGGCAATGTCATCGGGGAAGGAACCGATATGGTTCTTAGTATAGAAAGGAATCGGTCGGATAACTGTCCACAAAAGGAATTAAGTAATCCGTAAGAACTAATGGGGTAAGGTTTTAACGGCTGGTTCCACCTGAGAGTCCTCCGAGAAAGGACGGGAGGCAAGTACATCTAATTAAGGAAGCACTTGAACAATCCAGGTTTAAAATTCGGGGGGTTCACAAATTCCAAAGTCAGGAGTGACAATTAGTTCACCTGGGCAGAGGGACGAGTGATTTGTACAAGCTTAGCTAGACAATCAACCAATACTTGATTGGCCGAAAACCAGCTCATGACCGAAACGGTGAATGAGCCGGAAGGACGAATTGTAGGAATTGACGGATGATAGAAAGCGTTCGCAGCAGATTGTATTAAGGGACGCAAATGGCATTGACAAGGAATGTCCACGAAGATTACTAGACATAGGAAGCTAACCATAAGGTAAGCAAGTAAGAATTTTAAGGGCAATAGGCTGCAGAGGATTCTCGGAAGATCAGACGATATTTCAAAGTGTTTTAGGAATCATAGGAACAACTGGGGATGATCATATCCCCGGTAATGTGAGGAAATAACCGCAGTGCGAAAGAAGCTGCACAACAGTAGGTTCAAAGGATTCCCGGTTTAACGAGGAGTATTACGGGGTACCTCGTACAGGCATGATTAACTGGCCATGATGATACAACGTCAAGGATGTGTAGATATCCACGGGGATTATCGGTGTTAGTAAACTGCAAAAGCAGTTGGTAAAGGGGTCTCGGAAAACTTCGGGAAGTATCTTCGGAGCCTTCTGATGATGTCACGTCATCTTCTGGAATGAGGGGGCTCTCCGGGAGAAAACGGTTATGAGATCCTAATGTCGGAGTTAGTAAAATCTTTAACCCGAATAGGAGAGAGATCAGAGTCCCAGAGTATAGACGAGGAATAAAAGATCCTAATACCTCTCAGTTGGCGATGTGGGCCCGTAAGCCACACAGCCAAGTTAGTAAAACAGTTTTCGACCACTAGACTCAACTTCGGCCAAGGAATTGGAAAGGGGGATACCTAGAGGCAGTCGGCTCTGATACCAACCTGTGACGACCCCGGCTTAATCGTGCACTAATCATACACGCAAATGCGCACGATCAAGCCTAAGGACTCACTTGAAGATATCACAACACAACTCTAAAACATAAATAAAGTCATACAAGCTTTATATTACAAGTCAGGGCCTCGAGGGCTCGAATACATAGCTCGATGGCATACAAGCGTCAGCGGAAGCATCAGATATCTGAGTACAGATATATTACAGAGAGAGAAATAGGCCTTCACAGAGGCAGGGTAAAATAAAATCTACGATCGAAAGGCGTAGGCCTCCTGCCCTGGACCCTCCGATCCTACTCCTGGTCGTCAAACGGCTCCTCATAGTAGTAGTACTCGCTAGGCGGGTAGTAGTACTGGTCGTCGGCTGGGGTGTCTGGCTCAGGGGCTCCGTCATCTGGTGGCATCAAATGGAATATGGGGGAAAAAGAAAATAAAGCAAACGTGAGTACTCATCCGAAGTACTCAGCAAGCAAGGATCTACACTACATATGCAACATTGTCAAAGGAATGGCTGTATATGTGGACTGGGCTGCAGAAATGCCAGAATAGAGGGGGAAGCCTAGTCCTATCGAAGACTAGCATCTTCAACAATCTTCGACAGTCTTGCAGCAATAGAAGAGAACAGATGAACATAATGTAAAGTAGTAGTAGTAGTATCATCAACCTCGACCTGAGATCCTTTCTCGACTCCCTGCGAGAAAGCAATCCCAGAGCCGTACTATCCAGTTCTCATATCAAGTTCTAGTTGTACCGATCGGAATACAACTCCGAGTGTCCGTTACCGTAGGACAGGCTATCGATAGAAGTTTCTTCCCTGCAGGGGTGCACCAAGTTACCCACCATGCTCGCTTAACTCCGGCCGGACACACTTTTCTGGGTCATGCCGGGCCTCGGCTAAGCAACACGCCGCAACCCGACCGAATACCTAACAGAGAGGTCAGCACGCCGGACTAAACCTATGCGCCCAGGGGTCTTGGGCCTTCGCCCCGGGAACTCCTGCACGTTGCGTACGCGGCTGAAAGCAGACCTAGCAACCCCTTATACAAGCGCGATTGCGTTCCCAGTCCAATTCAGCGCGCGCCGCTCAGTCGCTGACGTCCATTAAGCTCCGGCTGAAGTATACGACGCAGAACGCCCATACTATGCCCACGTGATGGTTAGTGCTATCGGGCCAGAGGCCCCTCGGATCAAATATCCAAACCGTAGTGGATTAGGAGCGCGCGGAAACGAGCAGAGACTCACGATCAATGTGACCCCGTCGCCCCGTCTCGAGGACTTGCGGCAAGGGCTAAGAATGCCCGGCCACGCCTCGTGGTTATCTCGCGGGCACCATCCAGGTCAACCCGACTCCACATCACTTCGCATTAAGCTCGCGCGGGTACCCCTCAGGGTCGACCCGTCTTTAGTATCATGGTTTAGTGCAAGTCAACTCAACAACAGTATCTGTGTGTCTGACACCAGGGGAGCCCTGAGGAATCACCCTCGATGGAACCCCACCTGATATTAAAGTCAAGGTGAACGAAGGAGGAATCACCCTCGAGGTCCACACTTGAGGAGTTGCGCGACGATGTCGTTATCGGGGGTGGTGTAGGAGGAATCACCCTCACTTACCACGACCGAGTAACTAACCTACAAGGTTAACATCAGAAGTGCTGACGAGGTATCACCCTCGGCACTCGACGGTAACCCAGCAGTGTCGGCAACTAAGGGGGAAGTGATGTGCGGTGCCAGGGTCTAGTCTTCAATCCCGATGATCGGGTCTTCTGATATCCAGCAGGGCAGTCGGGATCAAGTGGGGGTCTCTGTCGTCTCTACCCAGCCTATACTAAGCAGTCTAGGATAACCAGTAAGGTAGCAAGGCAGGTTACAATTAAACAGGCTATGCAACAGATATAGGAAACAGTAGCAGCAGCAGTTCTAATGCAAGCATAAGAGAGAAGAGAATAGGCGATATAGGCATGCTCAAAATGGGGGTGCTTGCCTGTTTGCTCTGGGGCAAGGGCAAGGTCATCGGTGGTGTCGTCGGGGACGTAGTCGTACTCCTGAGCTGCGTCTGCCTCGGGAGCTACGTCAACGTCGGGGTCTACTGAGAGAGAAGAGGGGGAAGAAACAGGTAAACATAATGCAAACAAATGCAATACGGTGCGTGTGATGCTATGATGCAGTGCAGGGTTGCCTAAATATGCATCTAAGTCATTTTAGTTATTTTTAGAATTAATCTGGGATTTATTTACCGAAGTGTGTGCACTATTCATCTGCCGGATACGGGTCCGGAGTTACGAGTTCTACTACGTAGGGGGTTCCGACAAAGAAACGGACGGCACGATTAGACTCGTCTCGTCGTTCTGAGCAACTTTCATGTTTTAACTTTTTCGATCTGAGCTACGGTTTAAAAGTTATTAATTTTCAAAGTTTATTTGAATTTCTGGAATTTATTTATTTACAGAAAATGAATTATGACTTCAGCATGACGTCACTGTGACGTCAGCGGTCAACAGGCGCTGACCAGAGTCAATTCTGACATGTGGGACCCACATGTCAGTCTCTGTTGGGCTAAAAGTGGATTAGTTAAACTAACAGAGCTAATTAGAGGGTGTGGGCCCCAGTTGTCAGTGTCTGATTAGCTAACAGATTAATTTTAAAGGTTAATTAACCTTAATTAGCGCAGAGGGACCCACACGTCAGAGAGAGAGGATGAACAGTAACTGCGTTGACCGCAGTCAACCTTGTCAAACCGAGGTGCAGGGCCCACTGTCAGTGGCACGGAGCGGGCCCCACCACTTGCCACGTCGGCGGGGCCGCCGGAGACGCGCCGGCGAGCGCTCCGTGGCGGATATCTCGCCGGCGAGGGCCGGAAATCGTCTACGGTTAGCCAAAACGCGCGATTCGACTTGCGTTCGAAAGCTGGCTCTCGCGCGCGTCGCGTGGTGCTCAAAGTTTCACCGGAGGTGACCTAAAACGACGGCGGCGGCCGTCCTTGCGGCGGCCGGAGTTCGGCCCTCGATGGAAACGGGGCTGCGGGGCACAAGGAGGCGCGTGCGCGTGTGCTACGTGCTCCTGGGAACGCCAGAAGCACATGGCCGTGCTCAGGCAAAGGCTGCGACAGCGGTGGCCACGGCGGCGAAGCAGAACGGCGGCGATGAGCTCGGCCATGGCGGGCACAACATCTAAGGGGCGCGCGCGAACTAAAAAGAGGGGGAAGGAGGATCGGTTGCTCACCTAGCAGGCGCAAGATGGCCCGGCGACGGGTTAGGAGCAGCAGATGCGGCGAATTCGTCGGAGGAACCCGCCGGAGTTGAGGGAGAAGACGAGCTCGCCGAGCTCGAAGCAGTGGCTCCCGGCTCCAATGGCTCGTCGTAGTCGACGAAGAAGACGACGGCGGAGCCTTACAACATGTCGGCGAGGTGCTTTGATGGCCGTGGCCGCGGCAATGGCGAGCGACGGCGACGACCGCGTCGGGCGCCGATGGGGAGAGGAGGAGAAAGCGAGGGGAGAAGGGAGGAGTGGTCGAGGTGGACCAGGGGGGATGGCTCGGGCGTCGCCCTTATCCTCTCGCGGCGCCCGCGGCATCGCGCTGTCGAGCGGCGACCGGCGCGAGCTCGCTCGTCCACGGCGGCATCGACACGGGGAGGAGGGAGAAGAAGGGAGAGAGAGAGAGGTGGGCTGGGCCATCCAGCTGGCCTGCCAGGCGCAGTGCTCGGCTGGGCCTGCCAGGTAAGTGGCTTCGGCCTTTTTTCCTTTATTCTGTTTTCTGTTTTTCTTTTATTCTTTTAAACAGAGGGCAATTGCATTTATTTAAGTCTTCAAATCATTTTGCAAAAATGTGGAACTTGTCAATTTAAATATGTTGCAATATTTGCCACTGTCAGAAAGAGTTTGGGGCCCAAAAGACTTAATTTGAATTTATCACAGAGGCAAAGGCTTTTAAATTGCTGATTGACCACTGTTTAAAATATCCAGGGGTAATTTGGGAGTTCAAGTAATGTTGATTATATTTTTATAATTGTTCTGAGAATATTTGAGACATTATGAACATTTTAGTTTTGTTGTTTGAAGAAATAATTATTTGACTTGCATTTGTAATTTGGAGTTTGAAGTTGAATTATTTCCTAATACCATTTTATGAAGATGATCATGATGACATGGCAGGTTAAGTAGCTTAACCAGAGTGGGGTAACCTAGGGATGTTACACCTTGCGGCAACATTGACGGCGTGTCCAGGCACCGTGCTGCTACGGCACACTGCGAGTTCGTCGGCGAGCGGGGAGACGACCACGGTTTCCTGTCTACAAGCATGGAAGATGCTTAGTTGTGATGCCGTTGGGTCCCATGGTGAGAGTTTGTCAGCGCACATGGAGGTGATCATAGCTTCGTCTTTAAGCATGGTGGTGCTCACAGCGTGTTCAGTCGTGACGCTGCTACGTCCCATGGCAAGTTCGTCAACCTATCCATGGCAAGTAGCGGGCTGATGCTCAACAATACGGTGAAGTCTAAGAACCAATTTGCTCAACTCTGAATTTGTTGTTTTCTATGTACTTTCTTTTTATACTGCATGCAAGTGTTTTGCATGGCATAAAATTCAGGACTTAGGTGAGTATCTTTTTGCATGTTTGTACGTACTTGTCACACAGCGTACGACGACGCCCTGTACGACATGGACCGTTGTCCCATTTTCGGTCCAAATATTAGGGTGTTATAAGGAAAAGGAATTTCTTATTTCTATTGATTTCTAATGGTCCGAAATAATGGCATATTTCAAAGCATGAGAAATTTGCAATGGCATATTTTAAAGCATGGAAACTTTGCAATGGCATATTTCAAAGCAAGAATACTTTGCAATGGCATATTTCGCTTTCTGAAAAAAATAAATGGTCAAAACTGGAAAGTTTGTAGAGGCATATATCAAACCTGCCCTATAAAGATACAACACAGAAACATGACACTAAATACAGGTAGAATCATTACGTTATAGCCTATGCTGGACCGGAGGTAGCGCGACAACACTCGATGGATTTCTGAATCACATCGTGTCGGACGGGGGAACGGCGACGGATAGCCGCATACTCCATCCATCGATTGACGCAATAAAGGAATCATTCATATGCCAGAGCTAAGGTGAGACTGTAAAAGCAATTAGTGGACGGAAGGAAACCACAGAACAGAAAGCATGTTCAAGCTCATTAAAATAAGATCATACCTTACTTTAACGAGAGAACAATAAAGCTCAAAAGGTACGAAAATGGGCACGGGGTGGTTACGGACTCCATCCATTCATCGGAGCGGTCCTAGAAGTGCTTAAGTTCAACGAAAATAGATAGTGCCTATAACTGCATGTGCTATTTGTATGATCATTTCTATTCCCCTAACCTAGTATTTCCATTTAAGCTCTCAAAGTTGACATACTTTCCATGAAATACTCTCCGTTGTTCCTCGTCATTTCATGTGTTCATGATCTCGAATGGCGGGCAGCAGCCGACATCGTGCACACATAGTTTGATATATCAAACTGGCCCAAATTGATCCACAATAGAAACATGACACTAAATATAGGTAGAATCATGACGTTGTAGCCTATGGTGGACCGGAGGTAGGGTGGCCACACTCGGTGGATTTTCGGAATCACGTCGTGCCTGACGGGCAACAATGATTTTGGTAGCCGCTACTCCATCCATTGGCGCGATCAAGGAATCACTCATATGCCCAACGGCAAACGACCACAGGTTGGTCGCGGACTCCATCCATCCATTAGAGTGATCATGAAAGCTCATGTGTTTTGATCTCTGACGATGGCTAGCAGAGCAGCCAACATCGTGCATACATGGTATGATATATCAAATTTACCCAAATTGATCCATCACAGACACAAGTCACTAAATATAGGCAGAATCATGGCGTTGTAGCCTATGCTGAACCGGATGTAGCGGAACCACACTTGGTGGATTTCCGGAATCACATCATGTCGGACAAGGAAACAGCTATGGGGTAGCCGCTACTCCATCCGTTCATTGACTCGATCAAGGAATCACCCATATGCCAGGTGGCGACGGCCACGGGGTGGTCGCGGACTCCATCCATCTGCCTGAGTGGTCCTGTAAGAGCTTAATGTCCACGGAAATAGATAGCACATAAATTTGCGTGTGCTATTTGTATGATTATTTCTGTTCCTCATGGAGTCCTTGGAGTGGCACATATCAAACTTATCCATCTATCCACAAAAAATGACGATAAATTTAGACGGAAGAACGACAGTGTAGCCTATGGTGGACCGAACGTAGCGTGACCACACTCGATGGAATTCCATAATCGCATCGTGTCGGACGGCGGAACAACTACGGGGTAGCCTGTACTCCGTTCATCTGTCGGAAATAGATAGCGCATGTAATTTCATGTGTTGTTTGGGCTATTATTTCTATTCCGGCATCCTAGTATTTCTGTTCATGCGCTCGAAGTTGACGTAGTTTCAATGAAACACTCTCCATTGCTCCTCGTCATTTTATGTGTTTATGGTCTTCGCCAGCGGCTAGCAGCCAACACCGTGCACGCATGGTTTGATATATCTCATGATTTTATTGTCCGTGTCATTATGGGAATTAGCATTTTATAAAGGTTACTTGCCGGACGGTCTCATTTGCCGAGACAAAAAAAAAACGTCTAAATGAACATGAAAAAGAAAAAGAAAATGGAGTCTGGAAGCATGGATCCCGTTAAATTCTACAAAAAATGTTTTCGCAAATTTTTGGTGATTTTTCATGACAAATATAAATAAATGACAGGAGGATGCCCCGAAAAATACAACCCCCGCGTCGCTCTCCCGAGCGGCACGGGCGGTAACCTAGCCTGCCGCCGCCGGCCCCCACATCTACCTCCTACCCCCTCGCCGTCACTGGAGGAGGCCGCCGGGCGAAGCCCGGGCGGCGGACGGTGGCGGCGGGGCTTCTCCCGGCGTTCGGTGGCGAGTGAGGCGGTGTGCGAGTGAGGGCATCCGTCGCCGCGTCGTGCTGCATCTGGTTGCGGCGGCGGGAGCTTGGCTGGGCGGCCTTGGGAGGCAGCTGGAGCATCGTCTGGTTCTGGCGGGGCAGGGAGTAGTGCGGCGGTTGGTGAGGGAGTCCTGAATTAAGGGGTCCTCGGATGGCCGGGCTATGTTACATGGGCCGGACTGATGGGCCGTAAAGATACAAGGCAGAAGACATTTTTTCGTGACCGGATGGGACTCTCCTTTTGCGTGAATAGCAAGTTTGGCGTCCGGATGTATAGTTTCCTTCCTCTGTAAACGACTCTGTATAACCCTAGCCCCCTCCGGTGCCTATATAAACCGGAGGGTTTAGTCCGTAGAGGCTATCATAACTTCCATACGCTTGACATCTAGGGTTTAGCCATTACGATCTCGAGGTAAATCAACTCTTGTAACCCCCATATTCATCCAATACAATCAAGCAAGATGTAGGGTTTTACCTCCATTAAGAGGGCCCGTAAATACCGTGTTCCCTTTGTCCCTTGTTACCTTCGATTCTCAGACGCACAGTTCGGGACCCCCTACCCGAGATCGGCCGGTTTTGACACCGACATTGGTGCTTTCATTGAGAGTTCCACTGTGTCGTCGGCAGAAGGATCGATGGCTCGTTTGATCATCAACAACGATACTGTTTCGGGGAAACCTTCCTCCCCGGTCAACTTTTTGTATTTGGCGGCTTCGTTCTGGCGCCAATGCAGTTGGCCACCTTGAGCAGATCGACAGTTACGCCCCTGGTCATCACATCAGATTCGGGAGCCTGAATTACGTCGCTGACATCCGAGGAGACTTGATCTTCGAAGGGTTCACGGCCTCAACCACTATTCCTCATCTTCAAGAAGGCAACCCACCGGATCCGTCATCAGGCGCCACTCAAAGACCAACTACTATCCCTGCCCAGGCCATAGATCCAGGGCAGGCCACCTCATCCGAAGATGGGATCGTAAAACCCAGCGGACCCTCTCCTCCCATGGAGCCCCTTGCCGAAGACCCAGAAGCGACTGTATGTTCGGCGAGCCTGGAATCAAGCAGGACCCTCCTTGTCATCGGAGAGCCGAACTCGCCTCTGGAGGCCAACTCCGAACTCTCAAGCTCTGCGGCTGGTGAACACAACCTGGCAGAGTCCGCCATGCCCAGCTCTGCAGGACCTCGGTTTCCCGTCCGGCCTTCGGTCTTAAGCGAGGCCGTGGACTTAATGCGGTCTCTCACCATCACGGAGGTATCAGCTCCGAATTACGCCCAGCCCGAACTAGGGGCTGAGTGCGGGAATTTTGCGTCCCACCCACCACCCACTTGGTAGCCACCGTCGAAGACTTAACCGACAAGCTCGACTACGCCTCCGAAGACATCGACGGTATGGACGACGATGCCGAAGCCGAACCAGGCCAAATGTAGGGGAACGCAGCAGAAAACAAAAATTTTCCGCCCTACGCACCAGTCCAGGACCAAATGTAGGGGAAGTAGAGTCGATGACGATCGTCGGTGCAGATCCCCGCAGCTAGGATTTACAACCTCCCAGCCGCGAGGATGTATACCCTCATCCGCCACCCGGACAGCCCTCCGGGAGGCGGTCGGATAGTCCCCCGGATGGTGTCGCGGACAGCCCTTCGGGAGGACTCACAGAACTCGGACCGTCACTTGGACAGCCCTTCGGGAGGCACTCACGAACAGCCCCACGGGCACTAAGATCGAAACTACGACCTCTCTACAGAGTTGCACACATACGGTGTCATCTATCCGGCAGGGCTTCGCCATCCAGAACTAGTTCCCACCGGAACCCAGACAGCCTTTCGGCTCTACGAAACTCTTTTCGTGGGAGGGAGAGAGAAGCCAGATAATTGCATGGCATGAGTATGAGAGCAAGGGGATGAAGGAGATGGAAGCCCCAACTCCTCCTTTTATAGGCCAAGGCAAGGGGTGGGGTGGGATGTTGAAATACCAAAATACCCAAGCTTCATGTCACACATGAAAGGGCTTAATGGTAACACAAGGGGGGCACCAAGGGGACACCACCATGGCATCCCTTGGGCCGGCCCACACCTTGTCTCGCCCCATGGGGGGGCCCCCCCAACAAGCCACCAACATGTCTCCATGAAACATGCATGCTCCCTAGACAAAAAGCCACCAAACATGCAACCCCCGATTCGTGGGATCTTGTCCCCTCGCGCTGGGACAAGATGTTTTCCGCGAAACATTTTTCTGAAAAATTCCAGAAGGTCCCAGAACATTTCTGGCACCCTCTAAAATTATTCTGGGCATGATCCGAAACATTTTCGGTGCGGTGGTTTTTATCAGCGGAAAGCATCAACAGCGGTTACGGCAGTTTCGGAACATTTCCGGTTTTTTCTCTCTGAAAATTCCCAGAAGTTCCCAGACCAATTCCGACATCCTCTAAAAATTTCCATGCGATGCCGAAACCCTATTTGACCTAATAATATATTCCGAAACACCTTTTCGGTTTTACCGAAACTCTTTCGGTGTTCTCTCTCTCCGGAACTCTTCCGTTGTCTCCGAAACATTTTCGGTGACTTTCTCTCAGACTCCCTGTCTAGTATTCAGCAGATAGATGACCCTTAAGCGTGTGACCCTATAGGTTCGGTGAAGTATAGACATGACCGGAACACTTTCCGATCAATGATCAACATCGGAGCCGTGGACACCCATATTGACCCCTATACCCACACGAATGAATATTCGAGTGAACCTCCAGTTGTCGTGTGCTATTCCTGTTGCTTCGCGATATGTTACAAATACCCGAGGTGAGACATGTTGGCATTCCCGTGGATCAACAACTTGTCCATTAAGCCAGTTACCTCGTTACCGGTATTGTTCTCTTTTCTCGTTACCGTGTTCCAGCATCCCCGTGATCAAATCACAAAGTGTCTGGCCAGACGATGATGGATACCGTAACACCGAGAGGGCCCAGAGATATCTCTCCATCGTCGGAGGAGCAAATCCCAATCTTGAGCTATCAAGTTACTTGACATACTTTTCCATGAACCCGTAAGCCGCCGTAATAGCCACCCATTTACGGATGACGTTTAACAAACCCCAAAGTTCATGAAGCAAGCATGAAGAAACTCGACACTCTCATGGTCTAAGGAATCATGCAAACGTTAACTATCTCTGTGTTATTAACCATTAACTCATGACGAATGTATCTCATAGCATAACTCCATTCGGGTCGATTCACACACAAATGTTCTTCTAACTTGTGCCCTCAAAGTTGCTGGCATAGACATGCCCATGATCAGAAAACAGACCATCATGCAACACTTGAGGTAGTCTTAGAGGCTAGACTTAGGATACATTTTTCCGTTTATTATTCCACACGTGCATATGAGTCTTCCTCCAAGCCTCGTGTTATTGTAGACTCGAGAACCATAGCAGTTATAGCATGGAACCATAAACCTAATTATGGCATGGAGATAATAATAACATTTATTATTGCCTCTAGGGCATATCTCCTACAGACTCCCACTTGCACTAGAGTCAATAATCTAGTTAATGCTAACGCACTTCACACCTGTGGCATACCGTGGTAAATATGCTTCGCTTGTGGTATAGCCTGATGTCCAACGGATCTGACATTTCAGCTCTGTGTGTATCTTTGCATATCCTCCGTTTTCACGCTTTCACAAAATTCATATTTTGTGTGGACTTGTTTTGTATGTATGTGAATCACAGGTCGAACCTGGATTCCTCAGACTGAGTTATGGAGCACTACCTGCAGTAGTGTCCCATTGACAAAGCCATCTTGGAACCATACTAAGTTCATGAATGACTATATGATTCAACACTTCTCTTTGTCGCTTTAAAAGCGGCAACATACTTCGCCTCTGTTATAGAATTCGCCACAGTAACTTGTTTGGAACAATTTCCAACTACCGTGCCACCATATTGTGTGTTACACAAAACCCTCAATTTAAATCGAAAATCGCTTGGAGCATGGATGAAGACTGTATCGATGTAACCTTTTACAACGAACTCTTCATATCTCCGCTTGCGAGAAAACATGTCATTAGAGCTACTCTTGCACTCAATGACACTTTTCACTGTGTCCTATGATCAGTACTTTGATCACTTTGGTATCTATCCTCGCAACCCTTGGGAGTATCGGACATATCTGGTTGTTTCACATACCATGGAATACATGATTAATCCAAACACAAAGGTGTGTGGAATCTCCATCATGTATTTTCTCATCAGTGTTTTAGGGACACCGAGTCTTGCAAAAACTCTTTCCATTTACTTATCGGCACGAACCACTCCTTGGCGTTTTAAATGCTAAAAAGCTTTAGCATCTTGTCAATATGTATCTTTGCTCAGCCCCATTAGGTAAATCTATCTCCATAGATTATCATGCCTAATATAAAGGCGATTTAGCCCAAGCACTTCATCGAAAAACTATTTTCAAATGAAGTCCTAATTCATGTCAAGAAATTTATTTCCAATTAACAATGTGTCAAGCACACAACGTTTTTAGAAATATTATTGTGCTCCCACTTACTTTCTTGAATCACAAGCATCTTCGTTACCCATTAATGAAGTCAAAAACCCTTTTGACCATTTCATCAAATCACGAAGATTCCAACTCCACTTTGCTCTCTTCTGTCCATTGCTGGAACTCTGAAGTTTGCATACTTACTAGCATCCTCTGGAATGACAAAATACCTTGGACTGTAACACATGCAAATCCTTGGTTTCATTTCCATCATATGGAAATCCTATTGTCATCCATGTTTCATATCTCATGACTGAAATATGTATTAATTGCTAGTTCAACCCAAACCGACTTTAAGCATCGCTACGGTGAAACAACCTCATCGTAGTCAACTCCTTGAACTTGTTATTGCAACAAGTCGAGCTTTATGGATAAAACATTTTTATCCGTATCAGTTTTAAGTTCCATAAAATTCGTTAGACTCTATGTCTTCCGAAAGGTGTATCAAGATTTTAATCTTGAAACATTTATATGGAAACTATCTCGGATTGTATTGGCATTTAGCCAATTCCGGAGTCAGGGCCCATCAACGTTTCCTTGTGTATCGTAGGTATACTGTTGTCTAACAACAATATCTCATCTGCGCACCTGAGAGGTTTGCACGAGCCTTGCCTACGTGGTTCAGCTGCAAGTTCGACCGAAGTCCATACATTTTATTGTAGAGACTTCCGTATCAGTCGCAGTAGGAAACCTGGAATTACTTCCAAGGTCTCTTTCCTTTGATCTGATGACGAAGATACTGTTTATCTTGTCGAGTTGCACTATTCTCCCACTCACCTTTTTGAAAGAACCATTTTCTTCAAAAAGCATACCGTTCTTTGTGGCAAACCTATTTGCCTCGGTATAGTGAGGGAGGAATACCCAATGACTTGGGATAACCTACAAAGTAGCACTTGTCTGATTTGGAATAGGTTTGTAACCTTTTACACAAGCCCCATATTCCAAATGTTAAGAAAAGATATAACATGGTTGGGCGTACCATACCATGGTGTCATTTCAACAGACCCGATGGAGCTCTTTTCAGTGTAAAAGCCGCAGTCTCTAAAGCATCACTCTTTAAAAGGGATAATGGCAAATTTATTTATGTCATCTTTGATCTTACCATGTCATAAATGGTTCGATTACACCTTCACGGACGTTTCACTCACAGTGGTGCTCCGGGAGGTGTAAGTTATGAAACTCTTTTCACAACTCATCAGACATTCGCTAAACTTGTAACTCAATTATTCCTTTCTGCAATTGAATTGTAGAAACAGAATTTTCTTGTTACAATAACTTCTACTTCATTTTTGAAAACCTTTCGAATAAATTCAAAAGATCCAGACTTACGTCTCATCAAGTAAATATCCACATATCTACTTGAGTCATTTCTGAAGATAGATAAATCCACTACTAACAACATTTATCGGACTACACACATCAAATGTATGATCACCGATAAGTTTGTTGTCCGTTCCTTATGGCCTGTGAACGGTATTTCAGTCACTTCACTTTTCGGAGGAAAGTTGCAAGTGTCAGATGATTCAAAATCAAAGGACTTCAAAAAATCCATCATAATGGAATTTATCCATGCGGGTTTCTCCAATGTGACCAAATGTAGTGCCATACTTGTGTGGTATTCTCTTAGTCTTACGACATTTAGCATCAGTGTTACGGATGTATCATATTACCATCAATATTCATAACATACGTCCCATTTTGGATGGAAGCATGGCCCTTCATGTTATTCATAATACTGAACAACAATTGTTGTTCTTATGAACAACTCTTTTGCAACAAACATTGTGCAATGGCTAGAGTGTATGAAACTCTAAAATGAATTATGAAAGTAAACCCAGAGGTAATGTATTTTTATCAATATTCATAACATACATCTCATTCATAATGAAAGTATGGCCCTTATGTTATTCATAACATCGAACATAAAAAGTTCTCTTATGAACAACCTTCTTGCAAGATACCTTATGCATAGGGCTAGAGTGTAAAACTCTAAAATGAATTAAGAAAGTAAATACAGACGGTAATACACACATGGAAGGTATAGTAACATTTACTATGTTCCCTGTGTATACCTAAACCTCATTCCTGGCAAGTCTTTCAGGTCATAGTAGTTCTTACATCGAGTTGCAACAGAAAGCAATCGAGCGGGTATCTTTGTGATTAACTCACAATACCCAAGAATCAGTGATTACCAATTTAATCATAATTCCCAAGAACTATATCTTTGACCAGCCTTCTATACATTAAAAACGTGTATGACATTCATACATGAGCTGGATATTCCAGTCTTCTTTCTTATTGCCTTTATACTTCTAACAGTTTAACTTTTAGTATTTCTCCTACTCTCAGAAGAAGCACCCAACTTAAGAGTGGCGTTTAGCCCTGGACTTCCTAGGCGTGAAAGTTTCACTAACACCCTTCGGACACTTCCTTTCTCTTTAAGTTGTTGTTTTATTCACCTTTCATCATATGACAGGCGTTCTCCTGGATCCCTCTCTTATCAGTCTAATGCATAGTAAACTCCTTTACTAATAGTTTGCAAACAAACACTGCTTTGGATATCTCATATCTTTTAGCCTTTGTTTGTCCCTGAAAATGATTTTCAGATTCCATGAATATCACATAACTATCCAAACTTTCGAAGTTCGGGTCTCATGGAAGCAAACATATTGCACTTGACTGAAATGGAATTCTAGCTTTTGGATCGAAGGACGAGAGTCACATGATCCATAGCATAAGCGAGAGAATACCGAAAGTATGCGATAGGACAAAGTCCTTATCGGCACTCTAGAGGGCAATCCTCACATTACGTTACCAACCGTAAAGTTATAACCAGATATTAAGCAACTATTCAATTTTAATAGGGAAGGTGGAAACGCGAGCCATTATTCTACAACTATTATGCATAACCACACTTAGACAGTGTTCATAATTAATTGCACTGAGAATTAAACAAGTTAATTCAACAGTGCGCTCCCACTCAAATCAATATCTCTCATAATTGATCGTGAGTGATTCAAGATCCGCATTTCCATTCAACGCCATTGTTCGAGATGAACACTGATGGCGCCAACTTCAATCGGTAGGCAAACTTGCCGATCACATCTCTATGTGACTCTTGTTCATCTTTCAATGCGTGTGTTCCGAGCTCAGGACGATCCTGCCATGAACGTCAAGACAACCAAGTGATCTTGCTGCGAGGTCTGACCTCACCCGCCTCACACCCGTACAATCGTTCGTACCCAGGTAGATCCTGGCGCACCCCGAAAGTAAAGGTGCCGTGACGGTGCTACACTTGGGTGAACACTAACTACTTGATATTTTTGTGAGAGATCACCCTAATAAAAAGCGACTACCACGCAATCAAGAAGGGTGCATCATAAGGGATAAATATCTCAGGCAATTCATAATAGCATGATATGGTATAGCCCTTTCCGACGGAGAAGTCTTGTATTTCTTCGTCTTCGGCATTCGCATCGGTGTTCACCTTCGCGAAGATTGCCACCACCTTGTCGATGCACCAGATAATATTGCTATCTCTATAGCTAATGAAATAAGTGCATTACATAAGGTTGACACGCAGGTCATTAAAGTGCAATCATATGGCTCCAGCCATCATGCCGAATCATGACACGCAGGTCATGTTAATCAATTTACATCATATAGTCATCTCATACATAATCAAATTATTATGAGCACTGCTATACCACATCATATGCACATGCAAACCCTCCTGCAAAACCAAGTTAGACGTCTCTAATCGGTTCATGCAAAAACTTGTTTTACGTGGCTTCTAAGGTTTCGAAACAAACCGAAGCTACCAATGTCCATCATCAAGTATGATAATTCAAGTCGCTAGATTAACTTTCCAGGGTGTATGAAAACCGAGATAATAAAATCTCGAGCCCCATACTAAACTTCGTCATACGCATGACCCCCGTGCAGATCATATCTGCATTGCCCTTTCGTTTGCGAAATTTCATCTTTCTTTTTATCTACGGTGGAATTCAATGAACTGTTAGCACTTCGTTGATCAATCAGGATCGCGGATTGCCAGAACATTGAAACTCCACCATACTGTTATCAAGATCAGAAATATGCAAATTCCAGGGAAGCAACAAGAACATCGGGTAACAGATTTCATCTGCTACCCGCACAAATAATTTTCAGTAATAGAACTCATCTACTACCTAATTATATTGTGCAACACCCATACATCTCATGTATTCTAGATCGCAACCTGCATCTACGCATAGCACGGCTCTGATACCACTGTAGGGGAACGCAGCAGAAAACAAAAATTTTCCGCCCTACGCACCAGCCCAGGACCACTATGGAGACTGCATACAAGGTTTGATCATTTTCGTTACCGACTCGTAGCGCAGCGGAAGTAGAGTCGATGACGATCGTCGGTGCAGATCCCCGCAGCTGGGATTTACAACCTCCCAACCGCGAGGATGTATACCCTCATCCGCCACCCGGACAGCCCTCCGGGAGGCGGTCGGATAGTCCCCCGGATGGTGTCGCGGACAGCCCTTCGGGAGGACTCACAGAACTCGGACCGTCACTTGGACAGCCCTTCGGGAGGCACTCACGAACAGCCCCACGGGCACTAAGATCGAAACTACGACCTCTCTACAGAGTTGCACACATACGGTGTCATCTATCCGGCAGGGCTTCGCCGTCCAGAACTAGTTCCCACCGGAACCCAGACAGCCTTTCGGCTCTACGAAACTGTTTTCGTGGGAGGGAGAGAGAAGCCAGATAATTGCATGGCATGAGTATGAGAGCAAGGGGATGAAGGAGATGGCAGCCCCAACTCCTCCTTTTATAGGCCAAGGCAAGGGGTGGGGTGGGATGTTGAAATACCAAAATACCCAAGCTTCATGTCACACATGAAAGGGCTTAATGGTAACACAAGGGGGGCACCAAGGGGACACCACCATGGCATCCCTTGGGCCGGCCCACACCTTGTCTCGCCCCATGGGGGGGCCCCCCCAACAAGCCACCAACATGTCTCCATGAAACATGCATGCTCCCTAGACAAAAAGCCACCAAACATGCAACCCCCGATTCGTGGGATCTTGTCCCCTCGCGCTGGGACAAGATGTTTTCCGCGAAACATTTTTCTGAAAAATTCCAGAAGGTCCCAGAACATTTCTGGCACCCTCTAAAATTATTCTGGGCATGATCCGAAACATTTTCGGTGCGGTGGTTTTTATCAGCGGAAAGCATCAACAGCGGTTACGGCAGTTTCGGAACATTTCCGGTTTTTTCTCTCTGAAAATTCCCAGAAGTTCCCAGACCAATTCTGACATCCTCTGAAAATTTCCATGCGACGCCGAAACCCTATTTGACCTAATAATATATTCCGAAACACCTTTTCGGTTTTACCGAAACTCTTTCGGTGTTCTCTCTCTCCGGAACTCTTCCGTTGTCTCCGAAACATTTTCGGTGACTTTCTCTCAGACTCCCTGTCTAGTATTCAGCAGATAGATGACCCTTAAGCGTGTGACCCTATAGGTTCGGTGAAGTATAGACATGACCGGAACACTTTCCGATCAATGATCAACATCGGAGCCGTGGACACCCATATTGACCCCTATACCCACACGAATGAATATTCGAGTGAACCTCCAGTTGCCGTGTGCTATTCCTGTTGCTTCGCGATATGTTACAAATACCCGAGGTGAGACATGTTGGCATTCCCGTGGATCAACAACTTGTCCATTAAGCCAGTTACCTCGTTACCGGTATTGTTCTCTTTTCTCGTTACCGTGTTCCAGCATCCCCATGATCAAATCACAAAGTGTCTGGCCAGACGATGATGGATACCGTAACACCGAGAGGGCCCAGAGATATCTCTCCATCGTCGGAGGAGCAAATCCCAATCTTGAGCTATCAAGTTACTTGACATACTTTTCCATGAACCCGTAAGCCGCCGTAATAGCCACCCATTTACGGATGACGTTTAACAAACCCCAAAGTTCATGAAGCAAGCATGAAGAAACTCGACACTCTCATGGTCTAAGGAATCATGCAAACGTTAACTATCTCTGTGTTATTAACCATTAACTCATGACGAATGTATCTCATAGCATAACATCAATTCGGGTCGATTCAACACAAATGTTCTTCTAACATTGTGCCCTCAAAGTTGCTGGCATAGACATGCCCATGATCAGGAAAACAGGACCATCATGCAACACTTGAGGTAGTCTTAGAGGCTAGACTTAGGAATACATTTTTCCGTTTATTATTCCACACGTGCATATGAGTCTTCCTCCAAGCCTCGTGGTTATTGTAGACTCGAGAACCATAGCAGTTATAGCATGGAACATAAACCTAATTATGAGCATGGAGATAAATAATAACATTTATTATTGCCTCTAGGGCATATCTCCTACAGACTCCCACTTGCACTAGAGTCAATAATCTAGTTAATGCTAACGCACTTCACACCTGTGGCATACCGGTGTAAATATGCTTCGCTTGTGGTATAGCCTGATGTCCAACGGATCTGACGATTTCAGCTCTGTGTGTATCTTTGCATATCCTCGCGTTTTCACGCTTTCACAAAATTCATATTTTGTGTGGACTTGGTTTTGTATGTATGTGAATCACAGGTCGAACCTGGATTCCTCAGACTGAGTTATGGAGCAACTACCTGCAGTAGTGTCCCATTGACAAAAGCCATCTTGGAACCATACTAAGTTCATGAATGAACTATATGATTCAACATCTTCTTGGTCGCTTTTAAAAGCGGCAACATACTTCGCCTCTGTTATAGAATTCGCCACAGTAACTTGTTTGGAACAATTTCCAACTACCGTGCCACCATATTGTGTGTTACACAAAAACCCTCAATTTAAATCGAAAATCGCTTGGAGCATGGATGAAGACTGTATCGATGTAACCTTTTACAACGAACTCTTCATGATCTCCGCTTGCGAGAAAAACATGTCATTAGAGCTACTCTTGCACTCAATGACACTTTTCACTGTTGTCCTATGATCAGTACTTTTGATCACTTTGGTATCTATACTCGCAACACCTTGGGAGTATCGGACATATCTGGTTGTTTCACATACCATGGAATACATGATTAATCCAAACACAAAGGTGTGTGGAATCTCCATCATGTATTTTGCTCATCAGTGTTTTAGGGACACCGAGTCTTGCAAAAACTCTTTCCATGTGACTTCGGCAAGAACCACTCCTTGGCGTTTTAAATGCTAAAAAGCTTTAGCATCTTGTCAATATGTATCTTTGCTCAGCCCCATTAGGTAAATCTATCTCCATAGATTATCATGCCTAATATAAAGGCGATTTAGCCCAAGCACTTCATCGAAAAACTATTTTCAAATGAAGTCCTAATTCATGTCAAGAAATTTATTTCCAATTAACAATGTGTCAAGCACACAACGTTTTTAGAAATATTATTGTGCTCCCACTTACTTTCTTGAATCACAAGCATCTTCGTTACCCATTAATGAAGTCAAAAACCCTTTTGACCATTTCATCAAATCACGAAGATTCCAACTCCACTTTGCTCTCTTCTGTCCATTGCTGGAACTCTGAAGTTTGCATACTTACTAGCATCCTCTGGAATGACAAAATACCTTGGACTGTAACACATGCAAATCCTTGGTTTCATTTCCATCATATGGAAATCCTATTGTCATCCATGTTTCATATCTCATGACTGAAATATGTATTAATTGCTAGTTCAACCCAAACCGACTTTAAGCATCGCTACGGTGAAACAACCTCATCGTAGTCAACTCCTTGAACTTGTTATTGCAACAAGTCGAGCTTTATGGATAAAACATTTTTATCCGTATCAGTTTTAAGTTCCATAAAATTCGTTAGACTCTATGTCTTCCGAAAGGTGTATCAAGATTTTAATCTTGAAACATTTATATGGAAACTATCTCGGATTGTATTGGCATTTAGCCAATTCCGGAGTCAGGGCCCATCAACGCTTCCTTGTGTATCGTAGGTATACTGTTGTCTAACAACAATATCTCATCTGCGCACCTGAGAGGTTTGCACGAGCCTTGCCTACGTGGTTCAGCTGCAAGTTCGACCGAAGTCCATACATTTTATTGTAGAGACTTCCGTATCAGTCGCAGTAGGAAACCTGGAATTACTTCCAAGGTCTCTTTCCTTTGATCTGATGACGAAGATACTGTTTATCTTGTCGAGTTGCACTATTCTCCCACTCACCTTTTTGAAAGAACCATTTTCTTCAAAAAGCATACCGTTCTTTGTGGCAAACCTATTTGCCTCGGTATAGTGAGGGAGGAATACCCAATGACTTGGGATAACCTACAAAGTAGCACTTGTCTGATTTGGAATAGGTTTGTAACCTTTTACACAAGCCCCATATTCCAAATGTTAAGAAAAGATATAACATGGTTGGGCGTACCATACCATGGTGTCATTTCAACAGACCCGATGGAGCTCTTTTCAGTGTAAAAGCCGCAGTCTCTAAAGCATCACTCTTTAAAAGGGATAATGGCAAATTTATTTATGTCATCTTTGATCTTACCATGTCATAAATGGTTCGATTACACCTTCACGGACTTTTCACTCACAGTGGTGTTTCGGGAGGTGTAAGTTATGAAACTCTTTTCACAACTCATCAGACATTCGCTAAACTTGTAACTCAATTATTCCTTTCTGCAATTGAATTGTAGAAACAGAATTTTCTTGTTACAATAACTTCTACTTCATTTTTGAAAACCTTTCGAATAAATTCAAAAGATCCAGACTTACATCTCATCAAGTAAATATCCGCATATCTACTTGAGTCATTTCTGAAGATAGATAAATCCACTACTAACAACATTTATCGGACTACACACATCAAATGTATGATCACCGATAAGTTTGTTGTCCGTTCCTTATGGCCTGTGAACGGTATTTCAGTCACTTCAATTTTCGGAGGAAAGTTGCAAGTGTCAGATGATTCAAAATCAAAGGACTTCAAAAAATCCATCATAATGGAATTTATCCATGCGGGTTTCTCCAATGTGACCAAATGTAGTGCCACACTTGTGTGGTATTCTCTTAGTCTTACGACATTTAGCGTCAGTGTTACGGATGTATCATATTACCATCAATATTCATAACATACGTCCCATTTTGGATGGAAGCATGGCCCTTCATGTTATTCATAATACTGAACAACAATTGTTGTTTTTATGAACAACTCTTTTGCAACAAACATTGTGCAATGGCTAGAGTGTATGAAACTCTAAAATGAATTATGAAAGTAAACCCAGAGGTAATGTATTTTTATCAATATTCATAACATACATCTCATTCATAATGAAAGTATGGCCCTTATGTTATTCATAACATCGAACATAAAAAGTTCTCTTATGAACAACCTTCTTGCAAGATACCTTATGCATAGGGCTAGAGTGTAAAACTCTAAAATGAATTAAGAAAGTAAATACAGACGGTAATACACACATGGAAGGTATAGTAACATTTACTATGTTCCCTGTGTATACCTAAACCTCATTCCTGGCAAGTCTTTCAGGTCATAGTAGTTCTTACATCGAGTTGCAACAGAAAGCAATCGAGCGGGTATCTTTGTGATTAACTCACAATACCCAAGAATCAGTGATTACCAATTTAATCATAATTCCCAAGAACTATATCTTTGACCAGCCTTCTATACATCAAAAACTTGTATGACATTCATACATGAGCTGGATATTCCAGTCTTCTTTCTTATTGCCTTTATACTTCTAACAGTTTAACTTTTAGTATTTCTCCTACTCTCAGAAGAAGCACCCAACTTAAGAGTGGCATTTAGCCCTGGACTTCCTAGGCGTGAAAGTTTCACTAACACCCTTCGGACACTTCCTTTCTCTTTAAGTTGTTGTTTTATTCACCTTTCATCATATGACAGGCGTTCTCCTGGATCCCTCTCTTATCAGTCTAATGCATAGTAAACTCCTTTACTAATAGTTTGCAAACAAACACTGCTTTGGATATCTCATATCTTTTAGCCTTTGTTTGTCCCTGAAAATGATTTTCAGATTCCATGAATATCACATAACTATCCAAACTTTCGAAGTTCGGGTCTCATGGAAGCAAACATATTGCACTTGACTGAAATGGAATTCTAGCTTTTGGATCGAAGGACGAGAGTCACATGATCCATAGCATAAGCGAGAGAATACCGAAAGTATGCGATAGGACAAAGTCCTTCTCGGCACTCTAGAGGGCAATCCTCACATTATGTTACCAACCGTAAAGTTATAACCAGATATTAAACAACTATTCAATTTTAATAGGGAAGGTGGAAACGCGAGCCATTATTCTACAACTATTATGCATAACCACACTTAGACAGTGTTCATAATTAATTGCACTGAGAATTAAACAAGTTAATTCAACAGTGCGCTCCCACTCAAATCAATATCTCTCATAATTGATCGTGAGTGATTCAAGATCCGCATTTCCATTCAACGCCATTGTTCGAGATGAACACTGATGGCGCCAACTTCAATCGGTAGGCAAACTTGCCGATCACATCTCTATGTGACTCTTGTTCATCTTTCAATGCGTGTGTTCCGAGCTCAGGACGATCCTGCCATGAACGTCAAGACAACCAAGTGATCTTGCTGCGAGGTCTGACCTCACCCGCCTCACACCCGTACAATCGTTCGTACCCAGGTAGATCCTGGCGCACCCCGAAAGTAAAGGTGCCGTGACGGTGCTACACTTGGGTGAACACTAACTACTTGATATTTTTGTGAGAGATCACCCTAATAAAAAGCGACTACCACGCAATCAAGAAGGGTGCATCATAAGGGATAAATATCTCAGGCAATTCATAATAGCATGATATGGTATAGCCCTTTCCGACGGAGAAGTCTTGTATTTCTTCGTCTTCGGCATTCGCATCGGTGTTCACCTTCGCGAAGATTGCCACCACCTTGTCGATGCACCAGATAATATTGCTATCTCTATAGCTAATGAAATAAGTGCATTACATAAGGTTGACACGCAGGTCATTAAAGTGCAATCATATGGCTCCAGCCATCATGCCGAATCATGACACGCAGGTCATGTTAATCAATTTACATCATATAGTCATCTCATACATAATCAAATTATTATGAGCACTGCTATACCACATCATATGCACATGCAAACCCTCCTGCAAAACCAAGTTAGACGTCTCTAATCGGTTCATGCAAAAACTTGTTTTACGTGGCTTCTAAGGTTTCGAAACAAACCGAAGCTACCAATGTCCATCATCAAGTATGATAATTCAAGTCGCTAGATTAACTTTCCAGGGTGTATGAAAACCGAGATAATAAAATCTCGAGCCCCATACTAAACTTCGTCATACGCATGACCCCCGTGCAGATCATATCTGCATTGCCCTTTCGTTTGCGAAATTTCATCTTTCTTTTTATCTACGGTGGAATTCAATGAACTGTTAGCACTTCGTTGATCAATCAGGATCGCGGATTGCCAGAACATTGAAACTCCACCATACTGTTATCAAGATCAGAAATATGCAAATTCCAGGGAAGCAACAAGAACATCGGGTAACAGATTTCATCTGCTACCCGCACAAATAATTTTCAGTAATAGAACTCATCTACTACCTAATTATATTGTGCAACACCCATACATCTCATGTATTCTAGATCGCAACCTGCATCTACGCATAGCACGGCTCTGATACCACTGTAGGGGAACGCAGCAGAAAACAAAAATTTTCCGCCCTACGCACCAGCCCAGGACCACTATGGAGACTGCATACAAGGTTTGATCATTTTCGTTACCGACTCGTAGCGCAGCGGAAGTAGAGTCGATGACGATCGTCGGTGCAGATCCCCGCAGCTGGGATTTACAACCTCCCAACCGCGAGGATGTATACCCTCATCCGCCACCCGGACAGCCCTCCGGGAGGCGGTCGGATAGTCCCCCGGATGGTGTCGCGGACAGCCCTTCGGGAGGACTCACAGAACTCGGACCGTCACTTGGACAGCCCTTCGGGAGGCACTCACGAACAGCCCCACGGGCACTAAGATCGAAACTACGACCTCTCTACAGAGTTGCACACATACGGTGTCATCTATCCGGCAGGGCTTCGCCGTCCAGAACTAGTTCCCACCGGAACCCAGACAGCCTTTCGGCTCTACGAAACTGTTTTCGTGGGAGGGAGAGAGAAGCCAGATAATTGCATGGCATGAGTATGAGAGCAAGGGGATGAAGGAGATGGCAGCCCCAACTCCTCCTTTTATAGGCCAAGGCAAGGGGTGGGGTGGGATGTTGAAATACCAAAATACCCAAGCTTCATGTCACACATGAAAGGGCTTAATGGTAACACAAGGGGGGCACCAAGGGGACACCACCATGGCATCCCTTGGGCCGGCCCACACCTTGTCTCGCCCCATGGGGGGGCCCCCCCAACAAGCCACCAACATGTCTCCATGAAACATGCATGCTCCCTAGACAAAAAGCCACCAAACATGCAACCCCCGATTCGTGGGATCTTGTCCCCTCGCGCTGGGACAAGATGTTTTCCGCGAAACATTTTTCTGAAAAATTCCAGAAGGTCCCAGAACATTTCTGGCACCCTCTAAAATTATTCTGGGCATGATCCGAAACATTTTCGGTGCGGTGGTTTTTATCAGCGGAAAGCATCAACAGCGGTTACGGCAGTTTCGGAACATTTCCGGTTTTTTCTCTCTGAAAATTCCCAGAAGTTCCCAGACCAATTCTGACATCCTCTGAAAATTTCCATGCGACGCCGAAACCCTATTTGACCTAATAATATATTCCGAAACACCTTTTCGGTTTTACCGAAACTCTTTCGGTGTTCTCTCTCTCCGGAACTCTTCCGTTGTCTCCGAAACATTTTCGGTGACTTTCTCTCAGACTCCCTGTCTAGTATTCAGCAGATAGATGACCCTTAAGCGTGTGACCCTATAGGTTCGGTGAAGTATAGACATGACCGGAACACTTTCCGATCAATGATCAACATCGGAGCCGTGGACACCCATATTGACCCCTATACCCACACGAATGAATATTCGAGTGAACCTCCAGTTGCCGTGTGCTATTCCTGTTGCTTCGCGATATGTTACAAATACCCGAGGTGAGACATGTTGGCATTCCCGTGGATCAACAACTTGTCCATTAAGCCAGTTACCTCGTTACCGGTGTTGTTCTCTTTTCTCGTTACCGTGTTCCAGCATCCCCGTGATCAAATCACAAAGTGTCTGGCCAGACGATGATGGATACCGTAACACCGAGAGGGCCCAGAGATATCTCTCCATCGTCGGAGGAGCAAATCCCAATCTTGAGCTATCAAGTTACTTGACATACTTTTCCATGAACCCGTAAGCCGCCGTAATAGCCACCCATTTACGGATGACGTTTAACAAACCCCAAAGTTCATGAAGCAAGCATGAAGAAACTCGACACTCTCATGGTCTAAGGAATCATGCAAACGTTAACTATCTCTGTGTTATTAACCATTAACTCATGACGAATGTATCTCATAGCATAACATCAATTCGGGTCGATTCAACACAAATGTTCTTCTAACATTGTGCCCTCAAAGTTGCTGGCATAGACATGCCCATGATCAGGAAAACAGGACCATCATGCAACACTTGAGCTAGTCTTAGAGGCTAGACTCAGGAATACATTTTTTCGTTTATTATTCCACACGTGCATATGAGTCTTCCTCCAAGCCTCGTGGTTATTGTAGACTCGAGAACCATAGCAGTTATAGCATGGAACATAAACCTAATTATGAGCATGGAGATAAATAATAACATTTATTATTGCCTCTAGGGCATATCTCCTACAGACTCCCACTTGCACTAGAGTCAATAATCTAGTTAATGCTAATGCACTTCACACCTGTGGCATATCGGTGTAAATATGCTTCGCTTGTGGTATAGCCTGATGTCCAACGGATCTGACGATTTCAGCTCTGTGTGTATCTTTGCATATCCTCGCGTTTTCACGCTTTCACAAAATTCATATTTTGTGTGGACTTGGTTTTGTATGTATGTGAATCACAGGTCGAACCTGGATTCCTCAGACTGAGTTATGGAGCAACTACCCGCAGTAGTGTCCCATTGACAAAAGCCATCTTGGAACCATACTAAGTTCATGAATGAACTATATGATTCAACATCTTCTTTGTCGCTTTTAAAAGCGGCAACATACTTCGCCTCTGTTATAGAATTCGCCACAGTAACTTGTTTGGAACAATTTCCAACTACCGTGCCACCATATTGTGTGTTACACAAAAACCCTCAATTTAAATCGAAAATCGCTTGGAGCATGGATGAAGACTGTATCGATGTAACCTTTTACAACGAACTCTTCATGATCTCCGCTTGCGAGAAAAACATGTCATTAGAGCTACTCTTGCACTCAATGACACTTTTCACTGTTGTCCTATGATCAGTACTTTTGATCACTTTGGTATCTATACTCGCAACACCTTGGGAGTATCGGACATATCTGGTTGTTTCACATACCATGGAATACATGATTAATCCAAACACAAAGGTGTGTGGAATCTCCATCATGTATTTTGCTCATCAGTGTTTTAGGGACACCGAGTCTTGCAAAAACTCTTTCCATGTGACTTTGGCAAGAACCACTCCTTGGCGTTTTAAATGCTAAAAAGCTTTAGCATCTTGTCAATATGTATCTTTGCTCAGCCCCATTAGGTAAATCTATCTCCATAGATTATCATGCCTAATATAAAGGCGATTTAGCCCAAGCACTTCATCGAAAAACTATTTTCAAATGAAGTCCTAATTCATGTCAAGAAATTTATTTCCAATTAACAATGTGTCAAGCACACAACGTTTTTAGACATATTATTATGCTCCCACTTACTTTCTTGAATCACAAGCATCTTCGTTACCCATTAATGAAGTCAAAAACCCTTTTGACCATTTCATCAAATCACGAAGATTCCAACTCCACTTTGCTCTCTTCTGTCCATTGCTGGAACTCTCAAGTTTGCATACTTACTAGCATCCTCTGGAATGACAAAATACCTTGGACTGTAACACATGCAAATCCTTGGTTTCATTTCCATCATATGGAAATCCTATTGTCATCCATGTTTCATATCTCATGACTGAAATATGTATTAATTGCTAGTTCAACCCAAACCGACTTTAAGCATCGCTACGGTGAAACAACCTCATCGTAGTCAACTCCTTGAACTTGTTATTGCAACAAGTCGAGCTTTATGTATAAAACATTTTTATCCGTATCAGTTTTAAGTTCCATAAAATTCGTTAGACTCTAAGTCTTCCGAAAGGTGTATCAAGATTTTAATCTTGAAACATTTATATGGAAACTATCTCGGATTGTATTGGCATTTAGCCAATTCCGGAGTCAGGGCCCATCAACGCTTCCTTGTGTATCATAGGTATACTGTTGTCTAACAACAATATCTCATCTGCGCACCTGAGAGGTTTGCACGAGCCTTGCCTACGTGGTTCAGCTGCAAGTTCGACCGAAGTCCATACATTTTATTGTAGAGACTTCCGTATCAGTCGCAGTAGGAAACCTGGAATTACTTCCAAGGTCTCTTTCCTTTGATCTGATGACGAAGATACTGTTTATCTTGTCGAGTTGCACTATTCTCCCACTCACCTTTTTGAAAGAACCATTTTCTTCAAAAAGCATACCGTTCTTTGTGGCAAACCTATTTGCCTCGGTATAGTGAGGGAGGAATACCCAATGACTTGGGATAACCTACAAAGTAGCACTTGTCTGATTTGGAATAGGTTTGTAACCTTTTACACAAGCCCCATATTCCAAATGTTAAGAAAAGATATAACATGGTTGGGCGTACCATACCATGGTGTCATTTCAACAGACCCGATGGAGCTCTTTTCAGTGTAAAAGCTGCAGTCTCTAAAGCATCACTCTTTAAAAGGGATAATGGCAAATTTATTTATGTCATCTTTGATCTTACCATGTCATAAATGGTTCGATTACACCTTCACGGACGTTTCACTCACAGTGGTGTTCCGGGAGGTGTAAGTTATGAAACTCTTTTCACAACTCATCAGACATTCGCTAAACTTGTAACTCAATTATTCCTTTCTGCAATTGAATTGTAGAAACAGAATTTTCTTGTTACAATAACTTCTACTTCATTTTTGAAAACCTTTCGAATAAATTCAAAAGATCCAGACTTACGTCTCATCAAGTAAATATCCACATATCTACTTGAGTCATTTCTGAAGATAGATAAATCCACTACTAACAACATTTATCGGACTACACACATCAAATGTATGATCACCGATAAGTTTGTTGTCCGTTCCTTATGGCCTGTGAACGGTATTTCAGTCACTTCACTTTTCGGAGGAAAGTTGCAAGTGTCAGATGATTCAAAATCAAAGGACTTCAAAAAATCCATCATAATGGAATTTATCCATGCGGGTTTCTCCAATGTGACCAAATGTAGTGCCACACTTGTGTGGTATTCTCTTAGTCTTACGACATTTAGCGTCAGTGTTACGGATGTATAATATTACCATCAATATTCATAACATACGTCCCATTTTGGATGGAAGCATGGCCCTTCATGTTATTCATAATACTGAACAACAATTGTTGTTTTTATGAACAACTCTTTTGCAACAAACATTGTGCAATGGCTAGAGTGTATGAAACTCTAAAATGAATTATGAAAGTAAACCCAGAGGTAATGTATTTTTATCAATATTCATAACATACATCTCATTCATAATGAAAGTATGGCCCTTATGTTATTCATAACATCGAACATAAAAAGTTCTCTTATGAACAACCTTCTTCCAAGATACCTTATGCATAGGACTAGAGTGTAAAACTCTAAAATGAATTAAGAAAGTAAATACAGACGGTAATACACACATGGAAGGTATAGTAACATTTACTATGTTCCCTGTGTATACCTAAACCTCATTCCTGGCAAGTCTTTCAGGTCATAGTAGTTTTTACATCGAGTTGCAACAGAAAGCAATCGAGCGGGTATCTTTGTGATTAACTCACAATACCCAAGAATCAGTGATTACCAATTTAATCATAATTCCCAAGAACTATATCTTTGACCAGCCTTCTATACATCAAAAACGTGTATGACATTCATACATGAGCTGGATATTCCAGTCTTCTTTCTTATTGCCTTTATACTTCTAACAGTTTAACTTTTAGTATTTCTCCTACTCTCAGAAGAAGCACCCAACTTAAGAGTGGCGTTTAGCCCTGGACTTCCTAGGCGTGAAAGTTTCACTAACACCCTTCGGACACTTCCTTTCTCTTTAAGTTGTTGTTTTATTCACCTTTCATCATATGACAGGCGTTCTCCTGGATCCCTCTCTTATCAGTCTAATGCATAGTAAACTCCTTTACTAATAGTTTGCAAACAAACACTGCTTTGGATATCTCATATCTTTTAGCCTTTGTTTGTCCCTGAAAATGATTTTCAGATTCCATGAATATCACATAACTATCCAAACTTTCGAAGTTCGGGTCTCATGGAAGCAAACATATTGCACTTGACTGAAATGGAATTCTAGCTTTTGGATCGAAGGACGAGAGTCACATGATCCATAGCATAAGCGAGAGAATACCGAAAGTATGCGATAGGACAAAGTCCTTCTCGGCACTCTAGAGGGCAATCCTCACATTACGTTACCAACCGTAAAGTTATAACCAGATATTAAACAACTATTCAATTTTAATAGGGAAGGTGGAAACGCGAGCCATTATTCTACAACTATTATGCATAACCACACTTAGACAGTGTTCATAATTAATTGCACTGAGAATTAAACAAGTTAATTCAACAGTGCGCTCCCACTCAAATCAATATCTCTCATAATTGATCGTGAGTGATTCAAGATCCGCATTTCCATTCAACGCCATTGTTCGAGATGAACACTGATGGCGCCAACTTCAATCGGTAGGCAAACTTGCCGATCACATCTCTATGTGACTCTTGTTCATCTTTCAATGCGTGTGTTCCGAGCTCAGGACGATCCTGCCATGAACGTCAAGACAACCAAGTGATCTTGCTGCGAGGTCTGACCTCACACCCGTACAATCGTTCGTACCCAGGTAGATCCTGGCGCACCCCGAAAGTAAAGGTGCCGTGACGGTGCTACACTTGGGTGAACACTAACTACTTGATATTTTTGTGAGAGATCACCCTAATAAAAAGCGACTACCACGCAATCAAGAAGGGTGCATCATAAGGGATAAACATCTCAGGCAATTCATAATAGCATGATATGGTATAGCCCTTTCCGACGAAGAAGTCTTGTATTTCTTCGTCTTCGGCATTCGCATCGGTGTTCACCTTCGCGAAGATTGCCACCACCTTGTTGATGCACCAGATAATATTGCTATCTCTATAGCTAATGAAATAAGTGCATTACATAAGGTTGACACGCAGGTCATTAAAGTGCAATCATATGGCTCCAGCCATCATGCCGAATCATGACACGCAGGTCATGTTAATCAATTTACATCATATAGTCATCTCATACATAATCAAATTATTATGAGCACTGCTATACCATATCATATGCACATGCAAACCCTCCTGCAAAACCAAGTTAGACGTCTCTAATCGGTTCATGCAAAAACTTGTTTTACGTGGCTTCTAAGGTTTCGAAACAAACCGAAGCTACCAATGTCCATCATCAAGTATGATAATTCAAGTCGCTAGATTAACTTTCCAGGGTGTATGAAAACCGAGATAATAAAATCTCGAGCCCCATACTAAACTTCGTCATACGCATGACCCCCGTGCAGATCATATCTGCATTGCCCTTTCGTTTGCGAAATTTCATCTTTCTTTTTAACTACGGTGGAATTCAATGAACTGTTAGCACTTCGTTGATCAATCAGGATCGCGGATTGCCAGAACATTGAAACTCCACCATACTGTTATCAAGATCAGAAATATGCAAATTCCAGGGAAGCAACAAGAACATCGGGTAACAGATTTCATCTGCTACCCGCACAAATAATTTTCAGTAATAGAACTCATCTACTACCTAATTATATTGTGCAACACCCATACATCTCATGTATTCTAGATCACAACCTGCATCTACGCATAGCACGGCTCTGATACCACTGTAGGGGAACGCAGCAGAAAACAAAAATTTTCCGCCCTACGCACCAGCCCAGGACCACTATGGAGACTGCATACAAGGTTTGATCATTTTCGTTACCGACTCGTAGCGCAGCGGAAGTAGAGTCGATGACGATCGTCGGTGCAGATCCCCGCAGCTAGGATTTACAACCTCCCAACCGCGAGGATGTATACCCTCATCCGCCACCCGGACAGCCCTCCGGGAGGCGGTCGGATAGTCCCCCGGATGGTGTCGCGGACAGCCCTTCGGGAGGACTCACAGAACTCGGACCGTCACTTGGACAACCCTTCGGGAGGCACTCACGAACAGCCCCATGGGCACTAAGATCGAAACTATGACCTCTCTACAGAGTTGCACACATACGGTGTCATCTATCCGGCAGGGCTTCGCTGTCCAGAACTAGTTCCCACCGGAACCCAGACAGCCTTTCGGCTCTACGAAACTCTTTTCGTGGGAGGGAGAGAGAAGCCAGATAATTGCATGGCATGAGTATGAGAGCAAGGGGATGAAGGAGATGGCAGCCCCAACTCCTCCTTTTATAGGCCAAGGCAAAGGGTGGGGTGGGATGTTGAAATACCAAAATACCCAAGCTTCATGTCACACATGAAAGGGCATAATGGTAACACAAGGGGGGCACCAAGGGGACACCACCATGGCAGCCCTTGGGCCGGCCCACACCTTGTCTCCCCCCATGGGGGGCCCCCCAACAAGCCACCAACATGTCTCCATGAAACATGCATGCTCCCTAGACAAAAAGCCACCAAACATGCAACCCCCGATTCGTGGGATCTTGTCCCCTCGCGCTGGGACAAGATGTTTTCCGCGAAACATTTTTCTGAAAAATTCCAGAAGGTCCCAGAACATTTCTGGCACCCTCTAAAATTATTCTGGGCATGATCCGAAACATTTTCGGTGCGGTGGTTTTTATCAGCGGAAAGCATCAACAGCGGTTACGGCAGTTTCGGAACATTTCCGGTTTTTTCTCTCTGAAAATTCCCAGAAGTTCCCAGACCAATTCTGACATCCTCTGAAAATTTCCATGCGATGCCGAAACCCTATTTGACCTAATAATATATTCCGAAACACCTTTTCGGTTTTACCGAAACTCTTTCCGTGTTCTCTCTCTCCGGAACTCTTCCGTTGTCTCCGAAACATTTTCGGTGACTTTCTCTCAGACTCCCTGTCTAGTATTCAGCAGATAGATGACCCTTAAGCGTGTGACCCTATAGGTTTGGTGAAGTATAGACATGACCGAAACACTTTCCGATCAACGATCAACATCGGAGCCGTGGACACCCATATTGACCCCTATACCCACACGAATGAATATTCGAGTGAACCTCCAGTTGCCGTGTGCTATTCCTGTTGCTTCGCGATATATTACAAATACCCGAGGTGAGACATGTTGGCATTCCCGTGGATCAACAACTTGTCCATTAAGCCAGTTACCTCGTTACCGGTATTGTTCTCTTTTCTCGTTACCGTGTTCCAGCATCCCCGTGATCAAATCACAAAGTGTCTGGCCAGACGATGATGGATACCGTAACACCGAGAGGGCCCAGAGATATCTCTCCATCGTCGGAGGAGCAAATCCCAATCTTGAGCTATCAAGTTACTTGACATACTTTTCCATGAACCCGTAAGCCGCCGTAATAGCCACCCATTTACGGATGACGTTTAACAAACCCCAAAGTTCATGAAGCAAGCATGAAGAAACTCGACACTCTCATGGTCTAAGGAATCATGCAAACGTTAACTATCTCTGTGTTATTAACCATTAACTCATGACGAATGTATCTCATAGCATAACATCAATTCGGGTCGATTCAACACAAATGTTCTTCTAACATTGTGCCCTCAAAGTTGCTGGCATAGACATGCCCATGATCAGGAAAACAGGACCATCATGCAACACTTGAGCTAGTCTTAGAGGCTAGACTTAGGAATACATTTTTCCGTTTATTATTCCACACGTGCATATGAGTCTTCCTCCAAGCCTCGTGGTTATTGTAGACTCGAGAATCATAGCAGTTATAGCATGGAACATAAACCTAATTATGAGCATGGAGATAAATAATAACATTTATTATTGCCTCTAGGGCATATCTCCTACACCAAAACCCGCCCATCACCGGACGTTGGACTGCCACTTCTACATACGACGTGTACATGGTGGATGCACCCAAAGAAGACGACGATGGCAAGCAAGATCCGATCGAGGACAAGCCCGTCGAGGTACCACCGAAGCGTCGACGTCAGCGGCGCCATTCACGATCGCGGCGGGAAAAAGAAAGCAACACCGGCACCGGAGACATTGACACTCCGGAGAACGCCGAAGACTCTGACCAACCCATTGAGCCTGCCGTAGAGCAGGATAATTGGGAGGATGGGCAAGTTAACCCCGACAAGCCAGTCGGGAATGAGGATTCGGAGGATAGTAACTATCTACCGATCTCCGAGGAGGACGTCAGCCTCGGCAACGAAGACTTCATCGTGCCAGAGGAACCCCTCGAGCAAGAGCTCTTTAAGCGACAGCTCATCGCAACTGCGAGGAGCCTAAAAAAGAAAAAAACAACAGCTTCAAGCCGAACAAGATATGCTCAACGACAGATGGACCTAGGTCCTAGCTGCCGAGGAGTACAGCCTCGAACGCCCAACAAAGAGCTATCCGAAGCATTGGCTACTGCCACAATTCGATGACGAGGCCCTAGAGCCAATACCGTCAAGACATAATCATGCTGATCAACCAGACCGACCACCACGTGGGCGAGACAAAGCGGCTACTCATGCCGAACACCAGCCCGCGCCACCTCGCCGTCGAGGCAAAGAGGTACCAGCTCAGGGCTACACCTACGACTTACGTCAGGACCTAGACAATAGAGCTGACAAGACCCGAAAAATATACGGATCAAGGGGGCGTGCTCCGACGAGAGACGACGGCCTTCAAGCTTGGCGCGAGCAGCATAACCGAACTCGGGCCGAAAACCGAACACGGATGTCATCCGAACTCCATCATGACGTTGCCCGATACAGAGGCGCCGCACACCCCTTGTGCTTTACCGATGAGGTAATGCAGCACCAATTTCTAGAAGGGTTTAAACCCGTAAACATCGAATCATACGATGGAACGATGGATCCCGCGGTATGGATTGAGGACTTTCTTCTCCATATTCACATGGCCCGCGGCGACGATCTCCATGCCATCAAATACCTCCCCCTAAAGCTGAAAGGACCAGCGTAGCACTGGTTAAATAGCCTACCAGAGAACTCTATTGGTAGTTGGGAAGATTTGGAGAATGCCTTTAGAGACAACTTCCAAGGTACCTATGTCCGGCCTCCGGATGCCGATGACCTTAGTCATATAGTCCAGCAACCCGGTGAGTCAGCCCGCAAACTCTGGACTAGGTTCTTAATTAAAAAGAACCAAATCGTCGACTGTTCGGACGCCGAAGCCCTCGCGGCCTTTAAACATAGCGTCCGCGATGAATGGCTCGCCCGACACCTTTGTCAGGAAAAGCTGAAGTCTATGGCAGCTCTTACTGCACTCATGACCCGCTTCTGCGCGGGAGAGGACAGGTGGTTGGCTCGTAGAAGCAACAGTACCAGCGACCCTGGCACCTCTGAAGTCAGGGATGGCAATGGCAGGCCACGACGCAACAAACACAAGCGTCGAAACAACAACGAAGAAACTGAAGACACAGCGGTTAACGCCGGATTCAGTGGCTCTAAATCCGGTCAGCGGAAGAAGCCATTCAAAGGAAATAAGGACGGTCCATCTAATTTGGACAAAATACTCGATCGGCCTTGCCAGATTCATGGCACACCCGACAAGCCTGCCAACCACTCCAACAGAAATTGTTGGGTCTTCAAACAGGCCGGTAAGTTAATTACCGAACATAAGGGGAAAGGGCCGCCAAGCGAGGACGATGACGAGCCCCGCCCACCGAACACAGGGGGACAAAAGAAATTCCCCCCTGAGGTGAAAACAGTGAACATGATATATGTCACGCATATCCCCAAAAGGGAGCGCAAGCGCGCACTAAGGGACGTCTACGCCGTAGAGCCCGTCGCCCCCAAATTCAACCCATGGTCGGCTTGTCCGATCACCTTCGATCGCAGGGACCACCCGATCAGTATCCGTCATGGAGGTTCGGCGGCCCTGGTCCTCGATCCAATTATTGACGGATATCATCTCGAGTCCTTATGGACGGCGACAGCAGTCTCAACTTGATCTATCAAGACACTGTCCGCAAAATGGGTATTGACCCGTCAAGAATCAAGCCTAGTAACACCACCTCTAAAGGAGTGATACCCGGCGTCGAGGCCCACTGTACGGGCTCATTAACATTGGAAGTAGTCTTCGGTTCACCGGACAATTTCCACAGTGAAGACTTGATCTTCGACATCGTCCCCTTCCGCAGTGGTTATCACGCACTGCTCGGACGTACTGCCTTCGCCCGCTTCAATGCAGTCCCGCATTATACTTACTTAAAGCTTAAGATGCCTGGACCCCACGGTGTTATCACAGTCAATGGAAACATGGAACGCTCCTTCCGTACCGAGGAGCACACCGCGGCCCTTGCAGCCGAGGTACAGAGCGGCCTTATCAAGCCGAACACTTCATCGGCCATCAAGCCTCCGGACACTATTAAACGAGTCTGGCCTACTCTGTAGAACGACAGCTCGGTCAATCCGACGCTGGACTAGCAGTTTTGCCTCCGTCCACCGCCCCATCTAATCGTGGCATATGTACCGCGTGTGCATAACTACGCACTCAAAGTACCTTGGGTGACGACGGAGGCACTCCGCTGACGAGGTCCATAGTACGGCTTGACCCTATTCGGACCTTAATCTCCTTATTCTTTTTTCTCTTTTCTCTTATATCACAGGTTCTTTAAAACCTAAAGTCACTTTACGGTGGCGCAGGGCCCTTTCTCAGGCCCCTTCTATATACATGATCGTCGATCCTTTCAAAGGATCCTCCACCAAGGCGAAAAGCGGCGCAGACGTGCGGCAGGGTGTCCGAAGGATCTTCACGATGCCTTTTCTTTTTTAGGACCTGTGTATAGCTTTCCCTTGTTCTCAAATTCTTGGCATGTAAAATAGCCCCGATGCTTATAGCACTATCCGTAAAAGCATACTTTGACGTATCAATCAGACTATAATGGAAACAGTTTTTACCAACCCTATTCGGTATTGGTTTATTTCATAATCTGTATTTCCTCTTCATGTCAGATTGGCATATACACTTCGGCATAGCTTAAAATGCCAGGGGCTCTATTCGGCCACCTATATTTCAAAAAAAAAAGTCCGAACGCTATTAGAGCGCACTTCGGCATCCCGAATATTGCATTGTATGCATCAGCTCCTAATCATTTCTTTGGTCAATAGTTGGGTTGCCCGACTCCTGTGTTTACAACCTTACGTTCCGCTCATTTGGTTAGGGTAGTAAAGGGAGAACTACTGCGATTCTGTTTCTGGTTCGTCCGGTCAAATACCTCAGTAGAGAAAGCCAAAAACTGACTGTCATGGTGCGGCGAGAGCTGGTCAGCTATTCGGCGATTTGTTATAAATCTTTTGCGATTTCTTCCGCATTATGCGAAGGACTGGCTTCTGTCCGGTCATGTGCTTAAGGCATACCAGTTCGGATAGCCGCATACGCATCAGGGGCTAGTACTTAGCCCCACCGTCAAACTCCTATGGCTAAGTGAAAGTGATAAAGCCGCATAGTCTGATTGCCTGGTTCGCCTACGCAGACACCTCCTTCACGGACGAAGACGTTGGGTCAAGAGTGATCATGCTTTATTCCGAACACCCTCATAGTATCTACGTAGGGGCTGAAGCCGACGACTGGCAAACTTTCAAGATAACAAAATACGGCTGCACAGGAGGTAAGTAATTCCAGATAAAGACATAAATATATTACAAAGCCTTGGTTTATAAAGCAATGTCTGGGTAGCTCGGATACATTCACTCAAATATGATATCCTTCGAGCATTGGCCCTCTATTAATCGGGCACCCTCAAGGACGTCTTCAAAATACCGCTCTGGCTTGCGGGGGTCCTTGCCTTCGGGTGGGCCCTCGACCGCCACGACGGCGGCCTTCATCTTTGCCCAGTGCATCTTGACATGGGCAAAGGCCATCCACGCACCTTCTATGCACGCTGAACGCTTGACAGCTTCAATCCGGGGCAGCGCATCGGCCAGCCGCTGCACCAGGCCGAAGTAGCTACCAGGAATGGGTTCGGTTGGCCACAGCCAGACTATGACGTCCTTCATGGCCAATCCGGACATCCTGTGCAGCTCTGCCGGTTGCATCATGTGGTTGTTCAACAGTGCCGGACGCTCCGACGCCGCGAACTATGACCAGAAGAGCTTCTCCGTCGTGTGTCCCTCCTGGGCCCGGAAGAACTGCGCGGCGTCGGCGGCACTCTTTGAGAGATCCGCAAATGCGTCTGGAGAACTCCACAGTCGAGTGAGCAAGGCATATCTTTGACCGCCAAATATAGTTTGCAAAAGAAAGGGCTTACCAGCCGCTATCTGTTCGGATTGCCGGATTTCCTCGCGAGCTGCCCGAGACTCGGTCCTCGCCTCCTTGGCCTCTTGAAGGGCCTTGTCGAGTTCGGCCGCCTGGGCCTTATTCTTCTCCTCCAAGGATTCGCACTTGCCGGCGGCATCCTTGAGCGCTTGCTCCACTTCGGTCACCCTCTCCTTGTACTGGCGGCGAGTGACCTGTTCGGCCTTTAAATCTGCAGCCGCTTTGTCTGCGGCCGCTTTGTTCGCCTTCGCCTCCTCCTTGGCTTGGGCAAGGGCACTCTTGAGGGTCTCGACCTCGGCCGCGCTGCCTGCAATCATACACATAGCAGCGCATGAGTTTAAACTCAGCGTTTGCATATCAATTCAGGCATACGCGACATATTTCAAAACATACCTTGCGCCTCATCGAACCGCTTGTTCATGCGGTCGATATCATCATCAGCCAGCTGCAGCCTCCGCTTGAGATCGGAAACTTCAGCGGCCTGAGCGGTTGCCGCCAACATGAAAGCCTGTTATACGATATAATAGTACGTCACCTCTTCCGAGTACTATATGATCCTCTGTCCGGCTTTTTCAAAACCAGACAGAGTCTCAGGGGCTACTATCTATGCACAGGTCTGTCCCTTTATAAAAAAAAGTCTAGAACATTACGTTGCATACCTCGAAGCCTATTAGCAGGCTGGTGAAGACTTCGTTCAGCCCGCTCTTGGCGGACTGAATCTTCTCAACCACCACACCCATCAGGGTGCAGTGTTCCTCCACGATGGCAGCACGTCGTAGTGCTTCCACCATGGTGTTCGGCGCCTCCGGATAGGTGGAGGTCACCGTCGGAGCTGATGCTCCCCCCTCCTTCGAAGGGGGCTGCTCGCTTGACTCCGGAGCCACATTGGTCTACGGAATGATGTCCGGCTGGGGGCCAGATTGTTCAGGACCCCCGCCGTCGGTCGCCATGGGGGTCTCCCCCTCCATGTCTTCGGCAGCCGAGGTATTGTCCTCGGGCGCCTTCTCGGCAGCCTCGCCCGCCCCTCCGTGGCCAGGGGAGGTCCTTCGGGACAACACCTCGGTGTTACCCACGGCGATTGGCGAAGGAGCTCGCGGTGGCGTCTCGCTCTCTGCCATCTCGGGCGGCAGAGAACTCCCTTCAGACAGCGATGGTTGGGGGAGGTTGCGGGCTGGGCTGAAATACACAATATGATATGTTATATTACAACCATAACAGACCGAATATTTGCTAAGTATCCTTTACGACACTTACGATTCGGTCGGGGGTTTTTCCCTGCGGCGCCTCTTAGGGGTGTGTTCGGCGTCCGTATCCGAACCGTCCGAGAGGGTTATCTTCTTCCTCTTGGACGCCCCCTCCTCCAGGTTTGCGGAGGCGGCCCTTTTCTTCTTTTCCCCCTTTAGGGGAGAACCACTTTCTGCCTCCTCCTCCTCTTCATCTTCATCCCCCTCGTGGGAGGAGTGGGCTTCGGTTTCTCCGGACACCGCGTCCGAAGTACCTTTACGGCGGAGGCCGCCCTTGGCCTCCTTGCCCTTCTTCTTGACCTTCTTCTCCGGCGCCTGATACGGCGCCGGAGCCAGCATCCTCGTTAGCAGAGTATCAGCTGGTTCTTCGGGTAGTGGAGCGGGGCACTTGATCCGCTTCGCCTTCATTGTCCAGCCCTGAATGAAAGAATGGAAGTCTCAGTATAACCTTTGATTTATTTACCGAAAATTGTGTTCGGAACTAAAATTTCTAGAGAAAACAATTTATATCTATAATACCAAAAATATATAGTATGAAACTATATCTTATGATGAATCTAGTGATATATGTTTCACACTTTAGATATAAATATTTTTTTCCATAAACTTGATCAAAGCTTGTGAGGTTTAACTTAAAAAAAATATATGCACTAAATTATGAAATGAAAAGAGTATATCACTTGACTGACACTTGGTTTAATCATTACTCGGTCTGAGACATAGCAGCACCCAAAAAAAGAGTCTGAGTTCCCATGTTGCCACAGTGCAAGATCAGAGCACCAACTGGAAAACAGAGCAGCTACTGATTACTGCTTCCTGTGAGAAAAGTCTTTGGAAACTTGGTCACATCAAGCCATTAAACAGTGCATCTCCCCATCAATCCGTTAATTTCGTCAATTAATTTGCACACGTAGTACGTGTTGACAGCGATGACAGGTCGAATAGTACTAGTACTGCGTATGTGTGAGTCGGAGTACCTAAGAGTAAATATCCATCGTGTTATTACTACTTAAAACTGCGTATGTACTACCAGGGCGGATATAGTAAAATTTATTTTGCAATTTTGAAGGGGGTGCCATAGCACCCAGGGCACCCTCACTAGATCCGCCCTGGTCGTACTGCTGCATATGTGTGAGGATAAAGCGAGAAAAATGAAGGTGGCACGCCGATCATGATTCATGACAGAGAGGCGTGAGGCAGCCACACTCGACTCATACGCCGAAAGTGATCATACAATAATATTATACTCTATATGTATAGCTAGAATAATATTTCTACTATGTAGCGGTGCAAGTTGCCGGAGATGGAGGGAGATGTTGGAACGGGACGTGGTGTACCCGTGGTCGGCATGATCGATCGATGTGCTGGATTAATCGGTGCGTACGTGGCACGTGCGAGGAGGAGACTGAAGTTGCAGCTCAGCTCACTGGATCAAACTCGTACTGTCTTCTTTTTGGCGAAATATCAAGCTCGTACTACGTGGTAGAGTGGGTACGGAAAGATTGTTTTTTTTTAAAAGAGGTGTTTTTATTGGACCTGTGAAAGCAGTTTTAGGGCCAGCGCACGTCCACAGTTTCAGTTTTGCTACTGCTTCCAAGTTAATTGCGAGTAGACTCTGTGCGTTAAGACAGTGCAAACATGCATGCATGTCAGTACACGTACAGCTTTCGCCGTATGGGACACATCGGTACAGTTTCTAAGCTCCCAGGAATTGGTGCCCTGAGAGCGCTCGAGCGTTTTTTTTCCGGGAGTGCACCACGTATGTCAGCGAAAAATCATGCTCGCAAGTCTCAACGAGGCCAACTCAATAGTCGGTTTGTTCAGATCAACTCTGTTGACTTTGCACATCCGTGAGCGCACGAACCAGCCTCTCAGTATCTCTCTTCTCCCGCTAGGGTTACGACCGCCCACCCAGCTCCGGCCGCCACTGTGCATATCCTCCCGGCTCCACCAACACCCTCACCGTGCGCCGTGTGCCGCGCCGCCGATAGGAGCGCATCACCTCCCAGCTCCGCCGAGGCCCTCACCATGCGCCGCGCGTCGCGCCGCCGACAGGAGGCGTTGTGATGGCGCTGGACAAGGATGTCCGCCACATGCAGTCTCGGCTGCCTTCCTCAAGCCCACCATGGTCTGCATCTCCTCTCCCGCTCCTCCTACTCGGTTTTCTCTTCTCCCAATCTCTTTGTCTGGTTCTATTGTTTTCTCCCAGGCTAATTTCAGAAAAGTAGAGTATATAATTCCAAGCGAAATCATGGGCTATTTGGAGGCATGTACTTATTTGGTTGGACAATTTCCAAAAATCCTTTTTTTTTCGTTGAGCTCATAACCCGGTTTGGGCCGATTGACTCTGAGAGCGATCGAGGGGTCGCAGGCTCACACCTTGCTTTTGCGCATAGGATCGAAGAGATCCTAGAATTTAATGGAAAGAGCAGCGGCTCTCTGAAAGACCTCATGGATACTGGTAGGAGAAGAACCCGACTCGGTATTCTTAAAAAAAGAGAGGAAGCAGAACCAAGTCAAGATGATATGGGTCGCCCCTTCTTCTTGCGCCAAAGATCTTACCATTTTCGAAGGAACTGGGGCTACATTTTTTTCAATTTTCATTCAAGAGTTTCTATCTGTTTCCACGCCCTAAGTAAAGGCCAAACACTTCGGCCTAAGGGGAATGAGCAACAAAATGACAAGATGAGGTGCCCCGGGCACCCCCATATAGAAAGAAGGGTCGAAGGTTTTGGGCCTGTAGCTTTCCCCGCGCCCCCTCGTCGAGTGGTGCTTGTTTGGGGGGTGTGCCACCAGAAAGCGGGCTTGAAGCTCTCGCCTTACCAACGAGCCGACTGCTGATGGCTGTTGGTCACGACTACTACAAAAAAGTGAAGATGACCTGAAGCCTTCGACCAAAGAAAGGGAGACTTATGGATTTGTGGTGAGCTCATGGAATTTCTAGATGCCGCTGAAGGAGTTAATTTTCATTTACTTTTTGTGCCCTCTGGAAGTACTAGATTTCATTTGGTATTTATCTTGCCATTGGATTTGCATTCTAAAGAGCATGTGTGGCAGGGGGTTCTTCTCGGCTACCTCGGAGGCTCGGACTCAACACTCAAGCTCCTGCACCTACGGTACCATGCACCTCGGTGGCATCGCAGGGTATAGGTAATGACTTCTTGACCATCTTCGCCTCCATGGATTTTCCCCTCCTGCGCTTTGAGTTGTATTGCATATTGTTTACTGTTGCTCTTTGAATTGTAGTGTATATTGTTTACTGCTGCTCTTCGATTAGTATTGTAGTGGCAAAAAGGCATGAACTGGAAAAATAATGACACATGTGTATAGAGAAGGGATTAATAATGGTCTCCTTTTGTACTAATTTTTTGCAATACTTATTTGGAGCATTGGGTTCAATATTTATGGCCCTCACATTATGAAAGCCAAGAACCGGAAATTTGTGTTCTTTATGCGACACGATAGTTTGCTGTTACATTTTCAACCTTTTCTATTTCAGATATATATAATTACAATATTCAATGGATAGCTCCCGGTTTGATCTGGAGTGAGGTGATAGGAGCAGCAAGCAACAATAGGGAACCAACATGCTTTCTTGTATGAAGATGCGCAGGTTTTCTTCAGCTACTGCAGATTTCGGAATCAGGTAATCGAAGTATTTAATTTAGTACAGGAAGGTCATGAGCATGAGTGACATTGTTAAGTAAGTAGATGATCAGATTTTTGCCTTTGAGTTGGCTACACTACTCAGTAAAAGAGCCTTTCTATCAGAAAAAGATGAGTTGCACATGTTCCAGTATATTCCTCTGTTTGGAATAGAGAAAAGAGCTTTATGCTGAGAATTCTACTTGTTTTTGCGGGATGAGTTGCACATGTTCCAGTATATTCCTCTGTTTGAAATAAAGGTGTTCTAATAAAATAACTCCTCTCAAGATTATATATAGGATGGATTGCCATTCTAGAAACATGTTATGTTGCTAATTTACAGTGCTTTCAGAATAACTTTTATTTGGGACATAAACTGTCAAGGTGACTCATCATTTAGTGAGAACCAACTATTTTACATTTTACCAGGCATTAGTCTGGGTCGATTTCAAGTGCATAATTATCTGTAAATTTTCCCATTTATATAGTTGAATAAGAGTAATCTATCTACTTAGGATTGGTTTTGCTTGCAGGAATTGGCAACAACATATTACAATAATGCTTCCTATACGCGTCATTCCCTCCACTTGACCTGGAGAGAAGTTTGCATCCAGCTTTAGTTTGTTGGATATTTATTAATGAAGGTCCAAACATATTAGCATATCTTGATGAGATGTCACTATGAAATAATACTCAAAGGCATAAGATCAAATTTTCTTCATGTTATATATTCTGATAAATATTCCGAGAGAGTAGATATTTGTTTCACTTTTCTTGGAATCAGTTTGGTGAAGAACTGTGAAATTGAAACGATGCGTGCTTTAGTCATTGTATCTACTGTACGGAATTGAAACGATGGGTATGTGCAGATGTTCTGGAAGGCATGGGCCCCTGGAAAGATCAAAATGATCTCCTGGTGGCTGCACCAGAACAGGCTGTGGTGCAACGACAGGTTGCAAAGGAGGGGCTGGCCAAACGGATACTTCTGCGGTTTGTGCTTGCGCAATTTAGGAACATCTTTTCACCTGTTTTGGGAATGTGGATCGGCATGTGAGGTCTGGAGTGAGGCAGCGAAATGGCACGGCTGCGCCGCCTTGAAGCCGGAACGGTGGGCTCATGCCCACAACACTACTGCGGTGGTGAAATCAATCATCAACGGGACGGCAAATGAAGAAAGAAGAGGAATCAGATCACTTTGGCAAGAGCGAAATGAGGCCACTTTCAGAAACAAACACCCAACCTCAGGAAGCATCATCAGCGCTATCCGAAGAATCCTAGAGCAATGGAGGCTGGCGGGTGCACGACATTTACAGAGCCCCCTAGGGGATTTCCAGGAAATTGTAACCTGAGTAGTGTCTCACCATCTCTGGCGAGTTTCCTCTTTGATCACCCACCGATCGCTTGATCAACACTGTGTCCCGCCTTCTACCTTCTAAATCAATGATAAGCCAGTAGCATGTTGGATCTTTAAAAAAAAACCACTGTACTAAATTCTAGAAAAAAAATGTGTTACAGATATATTAGCTCAAGGTTGAGGAGATGAAATTTTATTTTGTCCCCTGTTACTTCAACTACCTATGTTTTGACTAGATTGTTGCATTGCTTGCTACTGAGCATTGGTAAAGAAGTCCCAGAGTCGTTGTGGAAATAAGCTATTTATAGTGAATAATGCATCCCAACTTGCAGCTTCAGTCCGTAACTTGTGGTCTTATTACTAAATGTGTTCTGTGCAGGTTTCAGCCTTCAGTATTTATGATGCTTTACTTTTGTTTTAGGACAAAATGCTCCTACTTGTGATCTATGGGATTTGCATGTAGTCAGTTGAATAAATATACATATTATATATTACTCTAAATTATGCATTCCTTCACTTTCAACAACACTTAATTGTACATTTCAAAGTATTTGGGTTCATGGCAACTAGACTTCATGGTTTAGCAAGACTTTTATTCATTGCTTCAAACTATTGCAATTTAATTGACCTCATAGTGGCTTTGCTTATTTGTTTTTCTTGGATGTTTCAGGAAGACACAAATTTGCTAATAGAACATGGAGAACAACTCGATTGTAATCCACTGATACGAATAAGGCAATGGATCAGGATGGTGTTTCAAGGACTGAAATCAATTAGGATAGTTTAGAAGACCAGACTTTATTTTGCCCCGCACTGTCATTTGGAATTTAGAATTGGCTTCATGCAGCCTTTTATTTATGTGCAATTCAAAGAATTTTTGTCCGAATGGTAGCGTCATCACTACCTAATGGTTAGAGAAAACGGCGCGGCAAGGCGCGCGCACGCTTCCAGTATGTAGACAAGCATGCAAAAATCTTATCTTCTCGTGCCGGATGGGGCACAACACACTGTAGAGTAGGAAAAGCTGCAGGGAATCCGGGCTTAGATCACGCACTCAATCACCAACCACTCCCTTCCTAACCTGTGTATGTCGCCAATATAGAAGTGGAAAGGTTGAACAAAGAGGTGACTCGTGCATGGGTGATCACGTGGTGGACTACTTTTGTGTGTTTCTCGTATGCTCCCAGTGTTAGAGCAACTCCAACGGGCCGACCCAAACGGACGGCGATTTTGTCCGCTTTTTGTCCGTTTGGGTAGGCCAGGCGGACACGAACGTCCGCTTCCGCGTTTGGGTCGGCGCATGCGCCCAACGCTGGCCCGACCCATTTTGACGACACGAAAAAAAAAGAATACATGCATATTTAAAATAAAAACAACATTAATTAAAGAGTCAACGCGTCCACATTTGTATTAAAAAAATTAAAAACAAACTAAACTACGAGGCGGCGGCGTCGTCGTCCTCGGGGTCCGTGAGGTCGATAAATATCGGCGCAGGGCCGGCCCAGGGGAACGCCGCGTTCCAGAGGGCGTTCATGTCGGGCGCGGGCTGTGCCGCCGCCTGTGCCGCCGCGGCCTGGCGCGCCTCCTCCTCGGCGTCACTTTTGTGGCATGGGAGTGCATCAAGTGACGCGTTCAACCATCGTCATGTGTTGCGTGCTGGGCACCCCTTCCGCGTTTAGTTTTTTTTTTTTTTTACATTTTGTACGTGTTTTCCGGATTTAGATGTTTTTTTTGGTCTTTTTGGTTTTTGCCTTTTTTTTAGTTTTTAAACATAACTCCCCGGGCGTTGCCTCGTATGTCGCCCACATCTGTCCTGCATGCTACACGGTGCTCCCAAGAGGGATGCCACGCCGAGGACCGCCGCTGCGCTAAGCCAGCCCCTGCTCAAGCTATGGCCCCCTCCCACGCCGCTATTGCTGCTGGTCTTCCCAGCCAGGCCCTTGGGTTTGAGTGCTCGCCCACGCCGCCTCGATTGGCCCCTGGACCCTTGCGTCAAATGCCTTCCTCAGGTCTTCGGGTTCTGTTTCGCTCCTGTTGTCGGCATCGCCCCCCTCCTCCAAGGCGCCCTGCTGGTTGCCGCAAGACATTACATGGATATACGTCGTAGACCAGTATAGACTCATAACACACATACCACACACACGCATGGGAAAATACCCCAGATGAGACACCCGTCCTAGGCGGGCCGGGTGGCCACTGCCAGCCCCAATCATTGAGCCACGACTCGTCCTGTTGTGATACGGGAACTGTTGAGTGCACGTGGTACGTGTCCAAACCCCGGCCAGCCAGCTGTCACTCAAATATGATGTTTTTGCTTGCTGGCTAGATGTTTGTTTCTTTTTTGGGTGATCGCTCATCTAGTCATCCACGTGATGAGATGCCAAGGGAGCGAGGATGTGAGCCCATAGATTTGCTAGTCGGCGAAATAGTACGTACTGTACTGTAGCGGCAGTCTAACAATTGGTGTTGGGTTGGTGGCCGTTCCTGTTGGGCGTTATTTTGGGCAATGTATACGTGACGGATCTCCATCGACGCATATGCTTGCATGGACCAGCAACTTTTTTGTCACAAGTCACAACTTATCTTTGGGTTGTGAGATGGGCGGAGAAGAAAGTGATGGCTATCCACTCAATCATGCATCAAGATTCATGGCCACATGGGGATCTCAAAAGTGCTACCCCCCACGGTGTAACGTAGAGTACATTGCGCACATGGCATGGGCAAAAAAGTAAGGACCAAAGTTTGTCGCCATCCAATTTACTCGGTCGGGCTGCACGCACTCGATGCTGTGAAAATAAATTCATCGCACGCATCATAGTTGGCCGGTCTGTGAAATAACTTGTCTAGGACTTGGCCGCTCAATTAATTTCTTTGTGAATTGAGCAGTGTCCTTTTGCATGAGCTAGTCCAAGTGCTAGCTAAGAGCATCCACATCTGGACGTCTCAAACCCTCTCTCATAGTCTCATACATTCGTGGACGCGTCCGGTCAATGATCGAATAGAAGATTGAAGAAAAAAAAATGACCCAACCAAGCCTCTTATATCATTCCTATTCATCCAGGTTGTCCGCAAACCCTCATGTTGAGAACAAATGTAGCAAGGAATGTAGGGAGAACATGAGGGCTCGTAGACGCGCCCGGACTCGACCAATCCGCCACGTACGACGTGGACCACTTTTTCTCTTTCCTTTATTCTTTTCTTTCGCTCTCGTTATCTTCACCAATCACGTGCATGTGATCAGACATATGAGGAAGAAAATAAGGAGTATGACTTAAAACGGACACGCCCGGTCACTGACCGACGCACCCGCGAACATTTAAGGGGTCATATTGGCTATGTTATGCTCAAGTTAACCGGCGACCCGCCATTCATCACTTTGAAGGGACAACGTGTAGATTCCTTGATGCTTCTATACCTACGTTGGGCAGTCCATCCATCAAACCTCGACATGCATAGCCGCCGGCCTCGTGCCATCCTACACATCATGACTCATCAGCGACACACACACACACACGCACACCATGTGATGTGCTCATGCATGTTACTGGTGCTTCGTATCACCGCTTATTTTATTTTCGTGCAAGAAGATGCCTATGTTTCTTGCATTTCCATTGCACACTTACTCGCCTGTCGTTTCGTCAAAAGTAGGCGATTGCTGCTGGACAGATTTATCTACATGAAGGAGCAGCTCTGTTCTGTTGAGATACCACTCTCGTATATGTATCTCAATTGGATTGGATCAAGCCTTTTTTTTTTGCGGGGTAGGCTTATTCTACTACTCACTCTGTCCCATATTAATTGATGCTTAAACAGAGACAGAGGAGCTACACTCGTCACGGATAAATATCCACAACAATAAGCTACGCGAGAAGTGCGGACGCTCGCGCTATCCACATCAGATTACATACAAGACAAAAAGGAGTGGCAGTTTGCCCTTCGCTGCCCCCACCGCATTGTTTGCTTCGTCCAGAAGAAAAGAGGAAATCGCCCAGCCATCTTTCTTCTCCCTCGACGCACGCGACCCCTCTTTTCTCTCCCAAAAAATCTCTCTCGTTAACGCCGCCACCGCCTCGCCCCATCGGTCCATCCGAGGTCCTCCGACGCCGCCCACCGGAGAAGGAAGCAGACTCCATCCAGTCGCCCATGCCTCCGCTCGACCCAAGCACGTCGCCGCCTTCCCTCACCCCCGCCCCCTCTCTACCGCTCCTACCCCTTTCTCTTCTGAATCCGGGTCCGTGGAGATGGCCGCCAGGGAGGACGAGGGTGTGGAGGAGGGCCGCTGCCAGCCGGCCTCGGCCCGCCCAGCAGCCCCTCCACGCCGACGGCGACTTTATTTCTAGGGTTTGAAGTTGGCACAGTAGCTGAATCATAGTCCATGAATTTGTGTGGTTCAAGGAAAGGCATGGATTTTATCTAATCTTGTGGTGCTTCGGCTCCTCAGCTATGATTGCTCTTGGTCTTAGCCTGCTTACTTAGCACATGGTTTGGCAAAGGCAACTGCATTAGTCATTTGTTCGAGTGATTGAGATACTAGGTAATCACTCCTCTTTCCATAAGGTCCTAATTTGTGTTGTTAAGGTGTCAAGGGGCTCAGAATTGGTGAGCATGTTTTATTTATTTTGATAATTTATTTGAGGCGTTGATCTCTTGTTGAGACAAACCATACCCCAGATCTCTGTGTGACAGAGTGCAAGAATAGGAAACTGTAGTTGTACTCATGCTAGATCTCAGCATATACAAAATTGTATCAACTTGTTTGTGATTATGTTCTTGCTTTGCCTACAGAAAAATTAACTGAGAAATACATTTTTGTGATGGATGCCTCAATCCTACGTATGTGTGTAAGTGCTTGTCAATTGTCATGGCTGTTAATTATTCCGGCCCTTTTCGTTGGCAGCATAGGACTGATGGCGGCCGACAGTGTTGATTTTAACTGAAGATGGCCTTGACAACTGACAAGTACCATGATGGATGTGTAGCGAGTTGGTGAAGGAAGAAATTGTCATGTTTTCCTTTAGGCAGGTGCACTGTAAATACTGTATATAATTTCATTTTTTCTGTTTTTGAATTTGGGCCAGAGGTCTTTACTATACTGAACCTCTTGCCTATGTGGTGTTGTTTCACTTATTTATTCCATTGTGCTCTTTTTGTACCCAGCTCTCTTTTTGCCTCCTGTATTCTCCATCTCGAAGCAGACTTGCATATCTAGGAAAGAAGAGAAGATGGATAATCTGCATGAAGAGTTTGGTAAGAGAAAGTTGATTTTTCTTTGATTAGCAATACCAAATAGTTGCAGTAGTTAATTTGAGATGGTAAAAATATTGCCTTTGAGATCCTGCAAATGGGTTTAAAGCAAAGATTTAGAAGGTGAAGTAGCTAATGATGAGCATACTAAATTCTCGTTTGGTGCTTTGTGCTGACAAGAATTTTCCGATTGACATGATTTGCAGTAATTGTGGTCATCCAGGACACGGTCAAGATTACAACCTGAACTTATGTAAGAATAAACTGATTGGTTTTTCATTCTGAAATTTCTAGCAGTAACTGTAGCTACAACTTGAGCTTGTGCAGACCTTTCTTCAGTTAAGAATCCGGGGCTTACCTCCGTTGAATCCTTGGTGTTTCCCTTGTACCATATATGATTGGATATTTGCAGATGCCCAAATGTTTTTACCAAAACCCATGACGATAGGATAGTTTCAGCAATGAAGTTGACTTGCAACCCAGTTTCATTTATTGTTCATTACCTTCTGTTGCAGGGCCTTTTGCTACTGTCGTTGGTAACCTTGCATAGTTATTTGCATTTCAAAGAACAATTCAAATGCTCAAAACGACTGGCATGGGGCTTGGTGGTACAGTTCCCTGACCTTCAAGTTAGGTAAGTCATTGAACGCTAGATTTTCATTGTCCTTGATCTCATGATATTTAATCATACATTCATGTCACATGGTGTTCGGAGAAGCTGAGAAACATATCTCTGCTGAAGAAAATATGTGAATTTATGAATTGGAGGATATGTTCTCACCTTCTTAATGGTCGCATCCTCTATCGGGGCTTCGCCAGCTGCCGCTGCTATGAATATCATCTACTGCATGATTGCTAGCTTTCTATGTTTGAGTTGTTTCTGCCATCAACTTGTTCTGAATTTTTTTATGCAGCACTTGCTTGGATACGGTTCACACTTTCTAACTTCTGAGAAAAGCTAATATATTTTTGCATTATGGCTACTTCTCTTTATACATGAAGGCCAATTCTTTCATGCTTGATATGCATTCATAAAAAAGGCACCATACCTATGAGCCTTGCTGCCATTGGTAAATGGTTTCATGTATTGATGCAGATGTGTACGCACAAGCTTACCAACAAGAGCAGAAAAACCTGGCACCGCCCATAGCAACCCTCGCCGACTAGGTTTGTTCCATATTTATCTGCTTTCAACCACACCCTGTACTACTCACAAGATATGGAGGTAATGTTTATGTCTGGTCTCACATTGATTCTATTATGACTCGATATCAAGTTTATAGCATGTGAACTCTGAAGCCTCAAGACTCAAGTGGCTCTAATGCTTACCCAACATTTAGAGTACAAAGATCAACACTAAAGCATTAGTGCATTGGTATGGCAAATAAATGGTTCAGAATCTAATGCTTACTCAACATTATTGGACATAGTGGGCTGGAATTATTGATCCCACTGTCAGTTTTTTACTATGTGATGCATGTTCTTCTATAGTTTCCAATTTCCATCTTGTCCCAGTAAGGAATTGGATGATGTTCTTTTTTGCGTGGAATACATTTTATCTCAACGAGTATTCTGCTGAGTAATCGGGTTTCATTTCCATATTCATCGATGAAAAATGGTGTGCTCAATCTTAGGACTAATAGTTGTACACCTTTAAATAGTCAATTATCTTCATACTAGCAGGTTATCCCATTTTAATTTGGCATATTAGCAGTACCATTCTCCTATTTAAATGTAGGCAACCTTTGTAAATACCATATTACCATGTGAAGGTTTTAAGAGCAATCCGGAATAGAGGTCCAACCCTTCATCATGGTTATATTTCCTGATATGATCTTCCAATTGTCATGTCATTTTTTGTTTTGTAAGTGGCTGTTCTAAACATCATAGTACTCCCTCCGTAAAAAATATAAGAGTGTTTAGTGATCTAAATGCTCTAAATTTCTTTACAGAGGGAGTGCTATTTTTGACATATGCAAGAACGCCTTCACCAACTGATGTTGCAAAAAAAAAAAATATGTAGGTGACTTGTACTTTCTAAAAATAATTCCTTCTGTTCTGATTTTTCATTAAACATTGATTGCTATTTATGCTTCTTTAGCAGTGCCATCAGTCATTTTGCATTTTCTATCTTTTAGCTACGCTGCCAAATTCTACGACTTTGGTTTGTTCGTACCATCAGAGGCTGCAGTGAAATATTACTATATATAACATGTATTTCTTTTCTTAGGCTGTTGCGGTTGCTTCTCATTTCTGAAATTTATCCCTTGATGCAGCTTTATTCGGATTTATGTGAAATATAAGCGTAAGATGTCCAGTGGCAATGCTACAAAATCATTCCAAATGTCAGTATCCGGATCACGCTGGTGCTGGTCGTCTCTTGCGATTCGTACAGGGGGCTTCTGACAGAGCAAATCAGGGCCTCATGGGGTCCCTTCCTTCAGCCAACTGAAGGCACTTCATGTTAGTTTGTCTTCGCTTTTGTATTAGTTGTAATGCATCGTCTCACCCATTTATAATCCATGGGTGAGTCCTACGTTTTCTCATCTGAGATGTACCGTTGTCTATGATGATTCTAAACTCAAATAGTATATTATTTGTATGTTTGATCGGTGTGCTAATAATAGATCCTAATGTTATAGCACACCCATATTGATGTACATAAGTGAGATTAGGACCAAACATAACAGCAGAATGTACCGACACAAGATAAGTGCGCACAGGCCCGCTTTAGATGGCGCCACCGGGTGGCGCCCCAGCCTCTAGTATAGTACTATGTAGATGTTGTATATTCAGTTGTGAAGGCGACGTGCACCACTTGCACAAGACCAGCTAGCTTATCTTTGGCCAAAGTAAACAATCGACCAGGACCCAATGCTAGACACAACCATGGTTTCTTGGGATGTTAAGACTTCAAGCGCGCACTTAATTAATTATGGCTAAAGAAATAAAAAATTGCTTTCGAAGGCCGAGCTACATGAAGGCCTCCATTTGCAATTTTCCAAATTCAGCAAGATTTATATTTTTATGTTCCATAAAATTCAGAAAAAATATAGATATACATAGAGGCATAATGTGCACGCGTGTAAATTTTCAGGATGAAATACGTTAAAATGAGGGTTGTGCAAAAATAAATGAGGCTATTTAGCACATGATACTATTTATACTCAAAGTCTATGAATTTGTGTATTTTGTACGGTTCGTATTTCGACGTATTTCATCTTGAATTTTCACACACACACACACACACATTTTTTTATTTCAGCCTTGTATGCTTGCAATTTTGTTTTAAAGGTTTTTTTGAAATGGGGAAGTTTGATTTTTGATTTTTTTTTTCAAAAATTCTGGGTCGGTCACCAAAATGCTTTACTCAAAAGAAACTTCATTTTTTTTCCAACTTCGACAATTAATATAGTAGTAGTACAAGTAAGTTTAGTCTAACTGCACTTTTCTAGAAAAAAAAAAGCACTACTGTAGTATCCATCTAAGAACCGATTGAGGGAGCGTAATCTTTTGAGAAGGGTTTACAATTTCAGTTAAGGGAAACTTTCGGACCTCGTCGGAATATGCGAAATATCAGCAACTGTTTCAGATTTTCATCTATTTAAATCCACTTATTTTTAACGAATGTTGTCCTAATTTAAAAATCGGTTTGAAACCATTTTGAATCTGGTCCAAAATTTGCGGTTACAAATATTTCGGTACCCACCGGGTGAAATTCCATTGAGATGTTGAACCTTGAGCAAGCAAGCACTCAGTGACTCACTGATGAAGTCTCTTATTACACACTACAGAACCTAAGCAGCAATACACGTACACACGCGAGCAGAAATTAACAGCTGACACACACGAAGCCATGTACGTGCATGCTATCTAGCGCACGGCAACCAGAAAACGCACGAACGCTAATCAGTCGAATCACATCAGGCAGAAGCCGCGAACCCCTCCTCGTCACCGGCGTCGACGACGGTGTCGATGGCGCGCCGGGCGTTGCGGCTGAAGCAGCTGCGGCGGATCTCGCCGACGTTCCCGCCGGGCCTCGGCGCGGCGGCGAGCTTGGCCATGGACTTGGCGAACTGCGCGAAGAAGGCGTCCTTGCTCTGCGCTAACTGCCTCACGATGGGCGCCGTGGTGCGGTCCTTGATGAGCGCCATGTCGGAGGTGAACACGCCCTCGCTGTTCACCAGCGCCCTGTAGTAGCCGTTGTCGAACAGGTCCGGCGTCACCACGTCCAGGTTCTGCAGCCGGCTCGGGGCCGCGCTGCAGTTGGCCGCCAGCCTCCGGGAGAAGGCGTCGTCCATGCGCTGAGCCCTGTCACGGAAGAACCGGCAGCCGGTCCTGCCGACGGTGTGGGCGCCGGAGAGTGCCACGAGGTCGGCCAGGTCGCGGAGGCCCTTGGCGCTGAAGGCGCGCGCGAGCGCCGACACGGTGGCGGTGGCCGGCGACGGGAGGGCGTTTACGGCGTTCAGAGACGCCGGGGCGAGGCTGTCGAACTGGCCCTGGGGCACAGTGTAGTTGGGCCCGCCGGAGAGCACAACGGCGTCGCGGGTGGCGAGCGCCGAGATGTCGGCGCAGGACACGGTGGCGCCGCACGTGGCGTGCACCTTGGCGCGAATTGTTTGGCAAACCACCAGCTCCTTGAAATACCAGTATCTACGGAGCTACTGTTTGCTCACCCCAACATTTTAAGCTACTGCTCGGTTCGCTCCGGGAGCGGAGTCGTTGAGCCGGAGGGACTCCAAACAGTCCTGAAGTCAAAGATAAGCATGGCATTGTGATTTAGGACTTAACTGGGCTTCCTTTATTTAAAGATGGCTCTGATCTAGTATGTTGAAGATTCAAATTTGTTACATGCAAACAATTCCGAAAAAGGAAAACGTGTTTCTGGCATACATTTTGCTTGCTGTCGGCAATGTCGAAAAGCGATATTGAATATTGCGATGGTGCAATTTTCAAGTTTGTTCTTCATTTCTGAACAATTTATACGAGCCAATGCATATATGGTATTATAACGTGGGGTGGTACGTGTCTATCAAGAAGGTTTATCCTGAAGGTTGCTAAACTCTTTCTTCTTCAAAGATAATATTCTCCACCCTATACTAAAATCCCAACTCTCAATTTCAAAAAAAAAAAAAAACCCCAACTCTCTCTGCTTGACCAGTTGATAGAGCCGACACCTAACATGTCAATATATTCGTTGTGGTAATCTAGAGTGGCACGCGTTTCGCAAGAAGGTTGCTAAAGTCCTGTGTACAATGATAATATTCTCCACTCTGTACTGAAATCTCATGATATACAGTAGTTTTTGTCCGAAATCGTACCTATGTCCGCTGGTCAAACTACACAGTCATTGCATTGCAAGTGGCTGAGGGCACGCCTTCACATTGGTTTAGAGAAAGAAAAAAAGTTGAGCCACGTACGCATCGATCTGATTGAACAAATTGGCGAATATGCCATGATTCCGACCGGGGTTCTTGGGGGTATGTATCAAACTCGGGGTTCTTGGGGGTATGTATCATTGGATTCAGCCTTCCGGATATTTCTCGAACAAGCTGGAAAACCATACTACTATATAGGAATTGACGTCGCAGTAAAAGTAGTGTGCTAATTATAGTAAGGTGTTCCATGTCTTCCGGAATAATTAAGGGCATTGCATGCTTTGTGATCCTGCATTGCATCGGAATACTTTTCTGTTAGCTTGTGCTGGTCAAGTGGATGAGTTCTAATACGGGATCGGTCGGTCGGTCTTAAGTAGTGATAACAAAAATAGTGATCTAAATGCTCTTATATTTTTTTTACGGAGGGAGTAATAGTTTTAGTGTTTGGATAAGCTATGGGTGTCTGCAAAATTGGCTTTTGTTATTGTTAATTTATAACTGCTCACTGACACTCCTCTTATCGAGCCCATATCTAGGGTTGATATGGGCTCCCCATATCAACCCTAGATATGGGCTCGATAAGAGGAGTGTCAGTGAGCAGTTATAAATTAACAATAACAAAAGCCAATTTTGCAGACACCCATAGCTTATCCAAACACTAAAACTATTACTCCCTCCGTAAAAAAAATATAAGAGCATTTAGATCACTATTTTTGTTATCACTACTTAAGACCGACCGACCGATCCCGTATTAGAACTCATCCACTTGACCAGCACAAGCTAACAGAAAAGTATTCCGATGCAATGCAGGATCACAAAGCATGCAATGCCCTTAATTATTCCGGAAGACATGGAACACCTTACTATAATTAGCACACTACTTTTACTGCGACGTCAATTCCTATATAGTAGTATGGTTTTCCAGCTTGTTCGAGAAATATCCGGAAGGCTGAATCCAATGATACATACCCCCAAGAACCCCGAGTTTGATACATACCCCCAAGAACCCCGGTCGGAATCATGGCATATTCGCCAATTTGTTCAATCAGATCGATGCGTACGTGGCTCAACTTTTTTTCTTTCTCTAAACCAATGTGAAGGCGTGCCCTCAGCCACTTGCAATGCAATGACTGTGTAGTTTGACCAGCGGACATAGGTACGATTTCGGACAAAAACTACTGTATATCATGAGATTTCAGTACAGAGTGGAGAATATTATCATTGTACACAGGACTTTAGCAACCTTCTTGCGAAACGCGTGCCACTCTAGATTACCACAACGAATATATTGACATGTTAGGTGTCGGCTCTATCAACTGGTCAAGCAGAGAGAGTTGAGATTTTAGTATAGGGTGGAGAATATTATGTTTTTGAAGAAGAAAGAGTTTCGCTCCCCTAAAAAATGAGTTTATCAACCTTCTGGGTAAACCTTCTTGATAGACACGTACCACCCCGCGTTACAATACCATATATGCATTGGCATATATAAGTTGCTCAGAAATGAAGAACAAACTTCAAAATTGCACCATCGCAATATTCAATACTCCCTCCGATCGAAATTAATCGTTGTTGCTTTAGTACAACTTTAATATAAATTATACTAAAGCGGCGATAATTAATATGGATCAGAGGGAGTAGTACCACTTTTCGACATTGACAACAGCTAGCAAAATGTATACTACAAGCCTACAAACATGGTTTTTTTTTTCTTCTGAATTGTTTGCATGTAACAAATTTGAATCTTCAAAATACTAGAGCAGAGCCATCTTTAAAGAAAGGAAGCCCAGTTAAGTCCTGAATCGCAATGTCATGCTTATCTTTGACTTCCTTCGAGTATTCTCGGCGTGATCCAAAAGCTAGGCCATTTCGCTTACTCCACAGTGTGATGGGCGAAGCCACACGCCTACAAATAACGGCCATTTCGCTTGACTTGAGCAAGCCACACGCTTAGCCTAGCCTTAGCTAGCTTACTCCAAAGTGTGTGCACTACACACCAGACCACATCAACAATGGCGACGACGGGCAGCCGCAGCGCACTGGTTCTGGCCTTCGTGACCGTCGCCGTGCTGCTCTCCCCGGCGCTGTCCGCCCCTCTAGACAGCGCCGGCTTCCACACCGCGACGTGCCCGCAGCTGGAGAGCATCGTGCTGTCCTCCGTGCAGGCGGCGCTCCAGCACGAGGTCGCGCTCGCCGCCGGCCTCCTCCGCATCTTCTTCTACGACTGCTTCCCGCAGGGCAGCGACGCGTCCGTGTACCTCAAGGGCAGCAGCACGGAGCAGGCCATGGGGCCCAACACCACGCTGCAGCCGCGGGCGCTGCAGCTGGTCGAGGACATCCACGCCAAGGTGCACGCGGCCTGCGGCGCCATTTCGTGCGCCGACATCTCGGCGCTCGCCACCCACGACGCCGTCGTGCTCTCCGGCGGGCCCTGTTGGCACCGCGTCTCGCAGCACCGCTTGTTCTTCCTCTCCTCTTAACTCTCTCAGCTCACAGAAGAGACCCAACACACAAGAACACACACGTGTGAAAAGAACTCAGAGAGAACGCACACACACACGCATAGACCAAGGAAGAACGCATAGCTTTGCCCACTCACTCTCCCTTGGCTACCACGAATGCTACATCTTTTCTGCCAGCCCTCACGGCCTCAACTTTTCATTTACTTAATGCCATATTTATATACACAGGAGGTTCGCCTCACGCACACCCTGACTAGCCGGCACTCTCGGCCACTAACCCACTAATCCATCTACTACGTCACTAACCCAACAAACTCCACGCACTATATCTCCTGGAATCTCTCCAAGGTCAATAAGGCGCAGCTGTGTAGCTAACGGCTCATGCATGCAACTAACAAATATCTATCTACATGCACGTACGTCCAGCACTTCCGCCAGGCTTCCAACGGCCACCCAGCCAGTCATGCGGGCTAACAAACCAACCAAGTCACATGGCTAGCATCTGTACGCATGCAGCTACACCCTCACATACTCTAACTAACTATGACTTGGCCAAATCGCTTGGCTCAACCTGAATGAGCAGCCCGTCACGCTCCAGCCACGGTCGCATCTTGCCGCATCTCACGGCGTTGCCGTATCGCACAGCAACATCGACATCTCCTTGTGCTCGCCGCGTCGCACGGCAGCCTGACATCTCATCTTCCACGCGCGCCTCCGATGAAGCTTCACCGGACTAGCTACTCTCTAACCTATCCTACATGCACGACGAAAGCAAACTAAATATGCAGATACATGCATCAAGATTAAAGCTAACAGGCCGAACTACACCGTGCCGCAGGGCCAGTTCGACAGCCTCGCCCCAGCGTCACAGAACGCCGTCAACGCCCTCCCGTCGCCGGCCACCGCCCGCGTCTCCGCCCTCGCGCGCGCCTTCAGCGCCAAGGGCCTCCGCGACCTCGCCGACCTAGTGGCGCTCTCCGGCGCCCACACCGTCGGGAGGACGGGCTGCCCGTTCTTCGCCGACCGGGCCCAGCGCATGGACAACACCTTCTCCCGGAGGCTGGCGGCCAACTGCAGCGCGGCCCTGAGCCGGCTGCAGAACCTGGACGTGGTGTCGCCGGATCTGTTCGACAAGAGTTATTTACCCAAAACCACCACAGTTGAGGCTAGGGTAACAACTTGATACCACATTTATGCCAGGGCACAAAAAACCACCAACAATGCGCCTAACCTGTAACGCGGAGCACTGATGCTCGGATTTGGTCACGAAAACAGCGGATCTGACCGGTTGGGCCCACCTGTCGGGCCCATGTGGCATGGCTACATGTACAAATTGCTGAGGTGGACAAGGATCCCATCTGTCAATGACTAGAGTGGTTATTTATTTCTCATTTTTTTTCTTTTTTACTTCTACCTCCATCTTCACGGGCATTTAAACAAGCAGGTTCTGGGCATTGCCCATCTCGTCATTGTGGTCGCCGCAGGATAAGAGCAGGTCACGCGAGCTCAGCCAGGCCGCCGCCTGCGGACAGGACGCCGTCGAGGACGCCAGACATTGAATCGCGGAGCCTCCCTTGCCTCCATCACGCATACAGCAAGGGCGGCGCACAGCCCAGCAATGTCGCTTGGCCTGGAGCGCGGCGAATCACCGCCCTCCGGTAGCGCGGCGACGACCGTTGGACCCGGAGTGGCGCTCGGCCTCAAGACGCCTCCCAGCACGCGCGGTCGCGCCTTTGACGCTGACGCCCGTGAAGCCCTTGGCGCGGCGGCGCGGCCATGGACGGCTAGCCCCAGGGGCGCGGTGGTGCCCGATTCACCACCTTGTTGGCCGTCCTGCGGACCCGTTCCCGAGCAGCCGGCCGCCGCTTCGTTCTTCCTCAGCTCCGCCGTTCACGTACAGCGGCCAGGTGCGGCGCAAGAAGGACGGCCACGATGTCCATGGCGGAGAGCGCGCTGGCGGCGCGGCGTAGGGAGGCCGTGCACGACGGCTGGCCACGCTGTGGCACGCTGGAACTGCTGCGCATGGCGGTGCGCAGGGAGCCCCTGGCCGTGAATGGCATGTCCGGCCGCCCGACGAACCGTCCTCGCCGGCAGCCTGACTACCGGCGAGCCGTTGGCTTCGCGTCCGCGGGGCCTCCCTGGTCACCGCACTCGGCCCCGTGCTCCGGCCGCGTCAAGCTCACCGCCATGCCTGCAAGAAAGAGCTACCCGACAGCCGCCCAGAAGCTGTTTGAAGAAATGCCCCATAGAAATAGAGATGTGAAGAAGATGACTGTTTACTCATTGACAGGTGGGGCCCGCGTCTTATTTGCTACATCAGTCGGTCAAACTGTTTGGTCTTCGCCACGTCAGCCCGACGGATGGGGCCTACCTGTCGGGTTCACTGTTTTCTCAAGCAAACTCGACGATTAGTGCTCCGTGTTACTGGTTAGGCACAAAGTTGATGGTTTTTCGTGCCCTGGCACAAATTTGGTATCAAGTTGTTATCCTAGTCTCAACTGTGATGGTTTTGCGTAAATAGCTCGTTCGACAACGGCTACTACAAGGCGCTGGTGAACAGCCAGGGCGTGTTCACCTCCGACATGGCGCTCGTCAAGGACCGCACCACGGCACCCATCGTCAGGCAGTTCGCGCAGAGCAAGGACGCCTTCTTCACGCAGTTCGCCAAGTCCATGGCCAAGCTCGCCACCGCGCCGAGGCCCGGCGGGAACGTCGGCCAGATCCGCCGCAGCTGCTTCAGCCGCAACGCCCGCCGCGCCATCGACACCGTCGTCGACGCTGGTGAAGAGGAGGGATTCGCGGCTTCTGCCTGATGTCGATCGAATGATTAGCGTGTGTACGTTTGCTGCTGGCCGTGCGCTAGGTAGCATGCACGTACATGGCTTCGTGTATGTCGGTTGTTAATCTCTGCTCGCGTGTGTTGTTGCTGGTTTGGCTCTGTAGTGTGTAATAAGAGACTTCATCAGTGAGTCACTGAGTGCTTGCTTGCTCAAGGTCAACATTTCAATAGATGAAATTTTTGGGACCAGAGTCAAACTAGTTTCAAATCGATTTTAAATTAGGACAAGATTCGTTAAAATAAGTGGGTTTAAATAGATGAAAATTTGAAACAATTCCTGATATTTCGCATATTTTGACGAGGTCCAAAAGTTTTCTCTACGAGTGTGGCTAGGTCTCAGTCAAGTGACATAGCATGTCAAAAAGAAAAAGAAAAAACTAAAACTAAAACAATTTTTTGCACGAATTTCCATGCAAGATCTCACAGCTATAACATCGACTGACACTTAACCAAGTCTCTGTCGACTGAGATTTAGCAACACTGTTTTCTTAAGTGAAATTGTAAACCCATGTGAAAAGATTACGCTCGCTCGGTTCTTAGATAGATATACTAGTGTTTTTTCTAGAAAAGTGCACTTAGACTAAAATTAATTGTACTATTATTAAATTGAGTGAAGTGCACTATAGGTCCTCGAACTATTCCAGGAGTGTCACGTAGGTCCTCGTACTATGAAAATCGTCATCCAGGTCCTCGAAATGTTGTAAGTGTGTCATCCAGGTCCAAAATCTGCCTGACCCCATTTGACTGGCCAGCTGGCGTCCAGGTAGACTGGTGAACAGTATTTGAACAGTAAAAATCTTCCAGGTCTAGTATACCGTTGAACAGTACTATAAAAAAAGGAATAAGCAGATATGGAAATAATGTTCGCGAAATTTTTTTTAAAGCCGCGAATATTTTTTTTAAATGTTCGCAAACAATATTTGAAAATGTTCGCGGATATGGAAATAATGTTGCGGATATTTTCAAATATTGTTTGCGAACTTTTTTTAAAGTCGTGAATATTTTTTTGTGAACTTTTTTTTAAAGTCGCAAACCACAAATATTGTTCGCGGGTATGGAAACAATGTTCATGATTTTAAAAAAATATTCGCGAACGATGAATTTGGAAAAACTATTCGAGACTTTAAAAAAATGTTCGCGAACGATAAATTTGAATATTGTTCGCGAACCACAAATTTTGTTCGTGGGTATGGAAAAAATATTCGCGACTTTAAAAAAATGTTTCCGAAAAAATATTTGCGACTTTTAAAAGATGTTCGCGAACAATAAATTTGAATATTGTTCGCGAACCACAAATATTGTTTGCGAACATTTAAAAAAAATATTGTTTGCGAACCATAAATTTCAAATTCGTGAACCATAAATTTCAAATATTGTTTGCGAACATTTAAAAAAAATATTCGCGAACATTATTTCCATATCCGCGAATTTATTTCTTTCTTGATACATCGAGTGCAGAAAACAGTGCTGGCCCTCAACGTCAGTTACTGTTCACCTTATTTCAAATTTGTGTTAAAATAAATCTGAAAAATATGTAAGTATACAAGGATGAAATATATATATGTGTGTAAAACTTCAGGATGAAATACGACCTGTACGAAAAAAAATCATAGACTTTGAGGATGAATATCATGTGCTAAAAAGCCTCATTTTTTTTGCACAACCCTCATTTTAACATATTTCTTTCTGAAAATTTACACACATGTACATTATACCTACATGTATATCTATATATTTTCAGAATTTTTTGAAAGTAAAAATATATATTTTGATGAATTTTGAAAATTACAAACGAAGGCCTTCATGGAGCTCGGCCTCCAAAAGCAATTTTCGATTGCTTTAGCCTTAATTAATTAAGAGCGCACATGGAGTCTTAACATCCAAAGAAACCATGGTTGTGTCTAGCATTGGGTCCTGGTCGATTGTTTACCTTGGCCAAAGATAAGGTATCTGGTCTTGTGCAAGTGGTGCACGTCGTCTTCACAAAGTAAGTATCGAGAAATAAGGATGATGAGAGCCCCCGAGCCTCCTCAGAGCTCAGACGATTCTGGCCGTCCGATGTGTTTGCTTGATGCGTTTCTGGCCATTGGATCGAGCGGTGGGAGGATCTAGACTGTCGGATCGAGGCCGTGCTCCTGTAGCAATGAATAGTTACTCCCGTTTCGTGCCACCGCGTGTTAATTTAGTACCCCGCCGAGGGCATTTTGGTCATTTCGCATACGAGTATAAATCAACGGTGGTAAATCCCGTGATAAAACCTAGCGGCCTCCTCCCGCACTCGCGCGCCGCCTCTGCTAGCCAGCCCTCTCCCACCCACCCACCCTCCCGATTCATTCCTCCCCAACCTCGCCGCCCCACCCACATCGCCGCCGACGCCGCTCGTCAGTCCTGGCCGCCACGGACTTCTCTCCTCATCTCCCTCGCACCACGCCGCCCGCAACCTCCCCTCTCCTGCCATCAGAAGGGATGGGAAGAGAAGAGGGAGAGCGAGCAGGTCAGGCGGCGGCCATGGCGCTCATAGATCCGCCGTCGCTGTCATCCAACCTCGGCCTCCGAGTGCTTCTGCTCAGCGGCGTGACGTACGGGCTGCCTGCTTCACGCTCGGCTCATGCCATGGCCTGCTCGAGACGCCGCCTCCCCGCTGCTCTAACCCTAACCCTAGCGTTGCTGTTGCTGCTCCAGGTGCGCCCCCTTCCTTTGCCTCCTCTTGTTCATACGCCAACATGTGAGAGCTGGGAGGAAGGGGTGGATGCCATGGAGGTCATGGGGGAAGGAAGAAGAGGAGGACATGGAGGTTGTGGGGGAGAGCCGGAGAGGAACAGGAGGCAACGGGGAGGAAGAAGATGTCCCCCTCGTTCCTAATTTTGTCTTCGCGTCATTTCATTGCACGCCCCTTGTTCTTCTGGTCACTTCGCCAGATCTGCTGCTTCACGAGTCTATTTTTTTCCATTCTCGCTCGTTAGCTGCTGCTCATCAATGATATTTCTTTATTTTTCCTGCAGATTGGTCCGTTGTTACTGGATTATTGTGCTTTTAGTCTATCCCCTGGCCGGTGCCTCCTTTGATATGTGCTTGCGCATCGTCTGGTAGCAGCCTCGTGCATCTCCCTTCGTGGATCTGCAGGTCAACACCTCTTCTCCTCCTCCTTTCCACTCTTCTTCGTTTCCAGGGCTTGGTGCATGGGTGCATGGTTGTATGGCGATATGATTGGTGTGCAGGCTGGCCAATGAGGGCCTTTTGTTTCTTGTCTTTTTTGTGGAAAGTCAAGTGTATTATTCTCTTTGCTTGTTTTTTTGTATGTACCTCTATGCCTTTTGTTCCTTGTCTGAATCCTGGTAGGACCTGCATTTGATGTTTCTTTGTGCATGGAATGCTGGTGGTCTTGTTCCTTTGTGCATGATTACTGGTCTAGCTAGGATCCAAGGAAGAGGGATCTTTGTTTATATATTGGATAAAAAATATCAACATGATCTTCATCTGCTCCTTTGCTTTTACATGGTTCACATGTTTTTCAGTCTTTCTATGATTTAGAGTAAAGAACTGAAGATGAGTACATTCCTTGCATCTCAGCATTTCAGCCTTTCTGTCTTACAAGGATATACCAAGGAAATGTTCTTCTTCTACAGGTTGTTTTCACTGTTTTTTCTTAAAATAACAAGATGCTTTCTTTGACCATCCGTTAATTTGAGCGTACGTTATAATAATTGGTGTTGATTTTCTATCATCTCCTTTTCCGGAGATTGTTCATCTTTTGTTTTTGTTTTTCATTGCCTTGTTTATCTCCAGTAATTTAATATTTTATTTATTTCACATTGTTATGCTGCTCTAGATTCATAACCTGATCGATATGCTTATATTCGTAGATGACACTGAGATTATGTTGAATAAGTATGTAGATGGAGACTTCGGGGTCATAAAACCTTAAAAACAAACAAAGATTTTGGTAGGCATGCACAAGTAGATGAATCTGTAGTGATCATTTTTTTCTTTCCTTGTATGCAGATCTCAGGATCACTTGAATTCTTTGATAGTTAATTGAGAGTTTTACTCTTATATCATTATATGATCAACTGCACATCTGGATTTCTCTTGCAGTAAAACACCATCGAAGCAAACATGATCCTCATTGTATCGAGGACAAGGATAGCGGACTATGGATCCCTTTCCCTTTAACGGCTATTTTTTAATATATAATTGCTGCTGATTTAGGCTCTATGGATCATGGCATAGTTTATTTGAGTGTACTTCTCACTTATAGTTTAGTTTTAGATTTAGTTCAATGCTCTGCATTTTTTCCAAGGCTGTCATTAAAAATCACAATTGGCTGCTGGTTTACAATGTTAGCTACGGATGCCCAGTCGAAAAGTGAATTCCATGTTTCTCCCCTTAACAACACATTAATATCTCAATTTATCTTAGTTTCTTTCACGATGTCGAGTTTTGTATTTAGATTCAAAGGGGTCGCAAGGTCGTTTGAAATTTTGCCAATGTTTTTATAAAAATGGTATCTTCAGAGTAAGCCCTGTTCGTGGAAGTGTCTTAGATCTATTTTAGGTGCATGTGGCCATTTACTTTCTTGAGGTGGAAGTATCCATTGGTTCTTACTCCCTCCGTAAACTAATATAAGAGCGTTTAGATCACTACAGTAGTGATCTAGACACTTATATTAGTTTACAGAGGGAGTACATCTTAACTCGATGTGATTTCCAAGTTCTAGCTTGCTGTTTCTCATAGTTTTCTAATATTTCTCCTCTTTGTACTATTTATTTCAATATCTGAAATAAGGATGGCGATCTTGGTGACTTTTTACATCTTTCAGTACTCATTAGATGATAGTTTTGTTCTAGAGGTGAGATGCCACCACCATGTTTCAGTGACTCACATCTGTCAGTACTCATTAGACAGAACTTGTGTCAAATAAGAATACTGATAACCTTAATTTAATTTCATTTGCTAAACTTGACTGCTGTTGCAGTTTTTGTCCTGTGCTTCTCCAAATTCTCTCCTGGCCATCATCTATCTCTCCTACATAGCTAACCCGTTGCCATGTCAGTAGCTAAGCCATAACATGCTTGTGTAGCAAAATGCGTCTAGAGAAGCTCATTTATCTTTCAGGTACTCTGTATAAAGTGTAATATTCTGTTTGGTTTTGGTTACCGGTGATGATCTATTTTTCCGGGTTAAAAAAAATGATGGATATGCCTAACCTTCTCAATACTAACCAACAATAACAACTCAGCTGTCTCCAGCGTTTCCTATTCATTGGTTACTTCCAAACAGTTACATGGAAATGTCCACTGTCCATACAAAATGAACTCGTCAACTTTTCTGCAAATATTGTATATTAACCAAAGATGATTTTTATTTCTCCAAATGGTTTTATAGGTACACAACGATTATGAGGTCAGAGTCTTGTTTAAGCAAGTGCAAGGAGAAGTCCCTAGATCGCTTATATTTATTATGAAGGTGGCATCTCAGGTGATACGTGATACACTGTTAACGGTCATCATTTTTTGTTGTATCTTTGTGTTACTCATTAGTCGCTGCTATCCAAAAACCTGTAGAACTAGCTTGCTGTATAATTATTTTATCTCACATACATAAGGGGTAAATAAGCACAAATCGAAAAGGAACCCCTAAGCTTTCTTTAGGTGTGCTCATTTTTAGATTAGTGGATAGAGTTACATAAGTTTTCCTCTACCACTACTGATATCAGCGAGGAAATTGAACTACTTTTTAGTTCTAGGTTGAAAATGATGCTGAAGTTCTAAACATTCTGTTTGACTGGATTTTCTTCTTGATGTGCAGCTGAATTAGGGAAGGATGCCGAAGTTACATGTACACAACCCTTATTCTGCTAACCTATGGCTCTCTTTTGGAGATCGCTTGCCTTTGGAAGCTGTTCGCCTTTGGTTCCCCAAGGGGAAATTTTCTGGCTTGCTTCACGGGTCGTAGCTCCTCCTTCCCCAACCCCACTTTGTCTCCCATGTGATTTGCCTGTTGCTGCTCTTGGTGGCTGGCATGTCTCAAATTTTCATTGGACAGGGCTACTAATGTAAAGGAGCAAACTGGAAGTTCCACCTGCATATTTTTGGTAATTATTTATGTTTTTTAAACCCTTTGTGTGCGTATGGTAGGCATGAACTTGTCCCTACAGCTCATGATAAGAGTAGGACCTTAAATTCGCCAGAATGAGTTCTTATTTTGATTATCTATGAAGTCTTATTTTGATTATCTTTCACTTCACTATAAGATAATAAATCTGGGAAGCTAAAGCTTAAGAAGTTTCAGAATGAGTTTGCCTCCTTTCTCACTCTATATATTGAATTCTTTGGTTGTTTTATACCAAGATCTTGCCCATGACCCTGAACTTGTTGATTTTGTAGGGTTCATGTGGATCATGCTGGTCATTCCGGGGCGTTGGAGTGGGCTAACTTCCTGACGACGGGCAAGATGGAGCTGATCGGCTGCTCGGTGGCGACCATGTGGTGAGGCGTGGTGCCAGGGACAGTGGGTGCAGGAAGCAACAACATAAGAGATGGGCACCGAGGTACACTGTTCACTCCCTCTGAAGGAAGAATCGATGTAGTAGCTTGCATTCATTTTTAGATGCTATGTATCTTTCTGAATTTTTTGCCAGTAGAGCTATGTATCTGTAAACATCTGCAGTAGAGAGCTATGTATCTGTAACCATTAAAGATTGTTGCATCAAAGAGCAGTAGCACCTCCTTGTCATTGTCAATACATGTTGGTATTGTGTAGTGCATCAGGATCAGCCACACTGAAAACATCTGCAAATACTACTCTTGCATTAATACTGTATATTTTATTCCTGTTTTATATGTTTCTCTTCAAGAGATGCTTGCACTTTAGTCTGAGAATTTTATTCCTGTCCAATCAGTAGTATTTGTTAGAATGTGTACGAGAACAGGGAGCAAGTATGGTAGGCAGTGCCAAACTTAATTAGCAATTAGACTGAAAGACCATACTCATAGGCAATGATGCTAATGTCTCATTCTTTTTTTGTTACCAGATCATATCCATAAAAACGTACTAATTAATCGAGTCTTGGGTGACTTACATGTTCTACTTATAGAACCATTATTTTCTGTAACGATCTGTTTCACAATGATGCGGTCCAAATCCATATGAAACCCAATATTTGATAGTAGTTCCCGAGAAAGATATTGTTGCATGTACATCCACACATTATATTAATTAGTTAAGTTCATCTTTCAGTAGAAACCCTTAGTTTTTCCATCTTCTAATCTCCTCAGATTTCAGGTTCTGACTGCATAACAATCCAAGCATCCTTTTTTGTTGAATTAAGGACTTATTCTTACCGTGGTTGATGCTTGATGCAGCGGAGGTGTATTGAGACATAGGATATAGAGTCTTAGTTCTGATATGTACATGAATCTTCTTTTATTTTGTCATGCTACTGGTAGTTCGGATATGGGACTATATGTTCTGTTTATGTCTTTTAAATAATGAAATGGGCTATATGTTAAGTTCTCATATTTTAATTATAGTATGCTGCCAGTGATGTATGGTTCTGGAATTTGGAGATTAACATTTAGGCTTTTCGTATCTTTAATCTTTTTTCTTTCTACTAAACTTGATGCAAACAGTTTGTCCTATCTAGCACTGCTACTTTGGCTTTTTGGAATAGATTTTGTCATGTGCTTGCAAATTAATTATCCTATCAACTTACTATACTCAGCTTACCATGCTTTTGGTATATTTCTACTGTTTGCGCTCTATACTAAACTCCTTAGTCCTGAAAGTGTGCCGTAATTTCCTTTGAATGTTCAAGATTTATACATGCTGGGTCACGACGCTCAGACGGGCAATGTGCGCCTTGGCGCGCCACTTAGCCGGTGGGGACCCCCATGGTTGCTGCCGACCAGATGCCACCACCGCTGCTGATGTCGTCATCCTCGCTGCCGCACCACACGACACTATCGAATAGGTATGTATGCCTCGATCTCACCCCATGCTTCTCTCGCCTCGCTGGTTGGTTTGGTGACCTGCCTTGCCTCCCTCTTCCTCGGCCTTAGGAAAAGCATGGCTGCCAGCATAGAATGGCCGAGGAAGAGGTGAGCCGCTGCGACGTCAAAGCTCTCACACCGCTGCTCCCCGTCGAGCTTGCGTGTGCGCCGGATCTGGTGGCCAACACAGCCTGTCCATTTGCCGGCACTTCCAAGCAACACCTACAGCAGCAGGTGAGCCCCCCCTACTCGGCAGTTTTTCTTTGCATCCTTTGTAACGAATCGATGGACTACTGAACTTTATATCTTCAAAGATGTTTTTTAGGATCTTTGTCAAGAAGGGGATATATCAAAGTAGTGTCATGTTCTAATTATAAATGATGACAAGAAAGTTAATAACTTCGTAATTACATAGTAAGCATAGTTAGAGCGTATAGGTTAGAGATGTACAAATGATTGACTAAAAATATATATTTGTATTTGCAACAACACACTGGATCACATCACATCAGGTAAATATTTTTGTAGAATACTAGTCAAGTTTAAAATTTTGACCATGACAGCTGAAAAACCAAAGTAAATGCATCATATATATTAAAAAAAATAGATATTCATGGCGTTGCATAAGCATAATTCACCCCCTCCCTCCCGAGCACTAGCAGCTGGCGTATACATGTATTTCTTGATTCTAATAGATGCATGCCAATCTTAGAAAATATAGTAAGCACCTACCCTGCAATTTAGAACTGGCGTGACATGGCTCTTTGTTGATAACTATCATACTTGCATAGCTGGTTGATTGATTTGACTATAACCAAACTGCACTGTCATAATTTTAAGATCATGATTATTCAGATGAAAAATGATCAAATAAATACATGTACCAAAGTCGCATTTGTTGACATCATGAGTAGGCATACAATTGCTCCAAATTATTGTGATGTTGTAGTGCTTTTTAGTCTAATAAATTATGTATTGTGGTGCTCCACCTCCTTTTCTCTTCTTGCCAGGACATGTACTCTGCATGGGAAGTTGCGTGCTCAAATAGAATCTATCAAAGGGCAGCTACTCTGCTCTTTTGGTTATTTTGGAATCTGACTTGCTTCTGGTATATTAGGCATCTATCCTCTGTAATGAATGTATAGTTGTGAACCTACTGACATGGGCCATTACTATTCCTTGCTTGTGTCTTTATGCTTTCTGATCAAAATAGCAATCTATCATAGGCAGCTACTTTGCTCATTTTATTTTGGATCTGTCATTATGTCGTTATTTAGTATTAGGCGTGTTGCACCTAGGATGGACCAGACAATGTGCCAAGACGTGTTGGCAACAGTTATGCTATCTATAAAGACAATCTTATGCTTGATTACTCTTGCAACTGTACTTTGTTAGGCACCACCCGCCAGCAACAAACTAAGAATATGGCGCCAGAACCTCGACGATTACTACTAACTTAGCATTACCTACTTGACCAAAACGTTGGGACTGGCACCCTCGCGCCAAGGCGCGATCCCGATCTAGTATACTAGTAGAATAAGCCACATGCATGCCCGTACGTCGACAAAAGAAATAGAGATGGACACGTCAGTCAGTCAGAGCCTTGAGGCTTGATCCAACCCAATTGAGATACATATACGTCAGTCAGAGCCTTGAGGCTTGATCCAACCCAATTGAGATACATATACGACAGTGGCTCAACAGAACAGCAGCAATCGCTTACTTTGTTTAACAAAACGACAGGCCGAGTATGTCTAAAATGGAAATGCAAGAAACATAACCATCTTCTTGCACGAAACTAAACTAAGCGATGATAAGAAGTACCAGTAACATGCATGAGCATATGGTGTGTGTGTGTGTGTCTGATGAGTCATGATGTGTAGGATGGCACGAGGCGGACGGCTATGCATGTCGAGGTTCGATGGATGGATTGCCCAGCGTAGGTAGAAGCATCAAAGGAATCTACACGTGAAGATATAAACTTGGCAAAAGCACCCAGCCCAGCAATGCTCCCCTTGTTCTCCCTTCAAACTGATGAACGGCGGGTCGGTGGTTAATTAGAGCATCAATAACCGGACATCATACCCACCCTAAACGTTCGGACAGGCTGCCCGGTGAGTTTCTAAACAAAAAGACGCCACTCAACCGAATCTAAACGGATATGAGGACACCCTGATGTGCCCGCCACGTCGGATCGGCACCGATGCCCCCATGACTACCCCACCCCATCAGATGAACCGTAGTTAAACCCTCACTTTCTCAGTCCACACTCGTCTTATCCGCTTCCTCCCAAATCCATTCCCTCCCTTTCGCCATGGCCAACTCCGCTCAGTACTCCGGCAGCGAGCCCGATTCCATGGACTACGACGGTCTCGTGAAGGAGGAGGATGACGGATCTCACAACGACGCGCCGGACGTGGAGGAGCTCGCGCTCTGCATTGCCATCCTGCGCCCGCGCGTGGACACCGGCAGGAGCTCCAGCTCCGTCACGAGCTCCTTACACCCACCACCCCCCCCCACACACACACCGGCGGAATGCGGGCCGTGGGATACTCGCCACAAGCTCTCCGCTGCTCCAGATTAGAAGCAAGGTGGGCATCTCCCCTTCCCCTCCAGCGCCAGCACCGCCCGGGCAGCGGTGGGTGCTCGTGGCTACGGCTCCCGTGCAAATGTGCATGCCGAAGTCGGATGCGAAGGCGTCCCGGCACGAGCTGCAGCGGGCGGCGGCCGCGGTGGAGCCAAACTCTTCCCGCCAGTAGGCGTGCTCCATCCCCATCGACCCAGAGGAGGAGCTCCTCCATGAGGTCATGCGGCAGTCGCTGACCACGGCGGAAACCGACGCGCGGCCCCTCTGGCGAAAGAACGCGAAGGCGCTCCGCCTCAGGGCTATTTTTCACTGTTCTTGAATTGCGAGCTGCGGTTGTGGATGCTCTTGGTTACTCCCTCCATTCCATAGTGTAGTGCGTATAAAATTTGTTAAAGTCAAACTTTGACCAAGTTTATAGATAAAACTATTTATATGTATAATAATAAATATATAAAATATGAAACTAAATCTTATGATGAATCTAATGATATAGATTTGACATTCTAGATGTAAATATTTTTCTCCACAAACTTGATCAGTAGTGATTGTTTGAAGGTCTTGAAATCTTAATGTAATTTTGATTATGTTCGAGATGCTTTGTACTTTTGCTGAACTTTGATGATGACTCTGGATCATTTTTTCAAAAGAAAATAAAAAAAATTGTGAGGTTTGATTTTTTTTAGTGGTATATACTTGGACAAGCTGCAACGGACGAACACTGCAGGCACTGCTGCTCAATCCACGCGGAGATTAACTGAAGGGCCAACTCCTAGACAAGTTTATATTCACAGAACGGCCAACTACGATGTGTGCGATGAATTTATTTTCACAGCATCGAGTGCATGCAGCCCGACCGAGTAAATTGGGTGGCGACAAGACAAACTTTGGTCCTTGCTTTCTGCCCATGCCATGTGCGCAACGTACTCCTACGTTTACACCGTGGGCGGTCCATGCAAGCAGATGCGTCCACGTATATCATTGCCCAAAATAACGCCCAACAGGCAACGCCTACCAACCCAACACCAATAGTTAGACTGCTGCTACAGTACAGTACTATTTTGCCGACTAGTAGCAAAACTATGGGCTCACGTCCTCGCCCCCTTCATATCTCATCACGTGGATGACTAGATGAGTGATCACCCAAAAAAGAAACAAACATCTAGCCATATCTCGACGGGTCCAGTAAGCAAGAACATCATATTTCCACTGACAGTTGGGCTGCCCGGGGTTCAGACACGTACCACGTGCACTCAACAGTTCCCGTGTTACAACAGGATGAGTCGTGGCTCGTTGATTGGGGTTGGCAGTGGCCACCCGGCCCGCCTAAGAACGATCCCTAGGATCAGTCACGGGTGTCTCATCTTGGATATTTTCCTCATGCGTGTGTGTGGTATGTGTGTTGTTTGTCTGTACTGGTCTACGACGTTTATCCATGTAATGTCTTGTGGCAGCCAGCAGGGCGCCTTGGGGGAGGGGGAGGGGGAGGGGCCATGACGACGATGGGAGATGCCTGCTGGAGCGTCTCGAACAGCGGCTTCAAAACAGCAGCCTGGAGGCCCGAGGAAGGCGTTCGACGCAAGGATCCAAAGGCACGAAGTGCATTCCTTGCTCCATTATTTTTTGTAACACCGATCCGCACGAGAAGATAACATTCATGCATGCTTGATGCTTGTCTACATATGGCTAGTCGTGCGGCGAAAGCTGTACGTGTACTGATATGCATGTTTGCACGCTGTCTTGACGCGCAGAAGCTACTCGCAGTTAACTGAGAAGCAGTAGCAAAACTGAAACTGTGGGCTACGTACGCTGGCCCTAAAACTGCTTTCACAGGTGCAATAAAAACATCTCTTTTCAAAAAAGAAAAAGAAAAAGGGCATTCGTACCCACTCCACCGCATAGTACAAGCTTGATGCAGTGAGCTGAGCTGCAACTTTAGTCCCCCTCCTCGCACGTGCTACGCACGTACCGGCTGATCGAGGACATCGATCGGTCGTGCCGACCACGTGTGCACCACGTCCCGTTCCAACATCTCCCTCCATCTCCGGCAACTTGCACCTACTACATGGTAGAAATACTATTCTAGCTATACAGATAGACTATAGTACTATTGCTTGATCGCTTTCGGCGAATGAGTCGAGTGGCTGCCTCACGCCTCTGTGTCATGATCGGCGCGCCACCTTCATTTTTCTTCGGCTTATCCTCACACATACACAGCAGTACTACTGAACGTCCCCCGCAAAAAAAAAAAAAAGGTACTACTACTCAACTTGTTATGTCAAAAAAAGTTTTTTCGAGGAAACGGATCGATGGGGAGATGCACTTTCTAAAGGACCTATTTTCCAGAGACTTTTTTGACCGTCCGGAAGTAGCAGGTGTCTCCCAGTACGTTTCTGCGCTAGCAACATGGGACCTTTTAGTTTCGTCAATTAGCATGCAAAATGTTGTGATTAACAATAATGAGTATTAACATGCATGTGGTACCGATCAGAGTTGCGACCGACTAGCTTTCAGCTGTCATCGCCAGTAGCTCAACAAGTCAACAACTGCATAAATACAGCCGGGGCCTCAAACGCTCGGACGAATGGTCTGCTCACTGACCGGTTAAAAAAGTGCGACCCAGACGGACTCATTAAACAGGCATGAAACACCCGGGCTGAGCGGCACCCCTCGTATCCAACTCAAATATAAGGCGGATATGGGGCGCTCAGGCTCGCCCGGGCGCGTCCGCCACATCAGACTTACGATAGGGTCCCGCCCGGAATCCCGTTGGTCCGAACGATGTCTCCTTCGCTGGGTGTAAACGCCGCGTGGCGCTGCTCTGGCTCGCGCGCCTGAAGACAAATCCGGCTATTTAAGCCGGCCGGCGTACCCCAACCCTAGCCACTTCCACCTTCTCCCTCTCCGCACCGCCAGCCCAAGCCCATCCACCAGCTCTCTTCTGCTCCGCCGCTCTTCCCACGCCGTCCGGCATCGCCATGGTTCGGCAAAAGAAGACCACCTATGATATGCTCACGCCGGAGCACCGGTTTCAGATTGAGCGGGAGATCCAGACGAGGCATGCCGCACGCATCGCAGCCGGCTTGCCTTCGGACTCGCCGGAGCAGGAGGAGGCAGAGGATGAACAGGAGCAGCAACCGGCTCCGATGGAGGCAGCAGATCCGAAGGAGGCGGAGCAGCCGGAAGAGGAGCTGGTGTCAGATCCGGCTCCGGGCTTCAACATGGAGGACGCGGAGGCGTAGTTCACGGTCTCCCTAGCGGCGGGCTATCCTGGAGTTCGTCCGGGATGAGGCTTACGTGGAGGCCGATCGACAGTTCATCCGGCAGAAACGGACGGCGGCTGATGCATTCTTCGACGAGATTGACGCGGAGGCCGATGCGGAGGCCGTGCATGTATCCGCAGCCGAGCACGGAGCACGGAGATAGTGAACATCTATGACAAGAATTTAGACAGTATAGGTTGTTTGATCTACGTAGTACGTGAATTTTATTCAAGGCATGATTTTGTATGGATCAAAGATTTATAGCACCCAGGTATCCGGATGCCGGAGGAGCAAAACCTGTAAGATGCTCTGACCTCGAGCACCCGGGGCCTAGCAAAACCAGTGGGCGGGTACGTCGCTGTAGCCCTCACATGGACGGGCCGATCACCGGGAAAAGAAACAGCTATGTGTCCTGTTCTTGACAAATCCTTTCATCTCATCTCCTTGCAGGTGCAGGTACACTACGCACCAAACATTTCCCGCCTTTTCCGGCAAGTTGCACGTAGCAGTATTGATTCTGGCTGCTATAGAAACTTACAATATTGTTCTGCCATCCCTTTGGCTGGCTCACGCCCATGCCCATGCCATGATCGCGCACCACCTCTTTTTCTTTATGGGCACGCACCACCTTTCTCGACTACCCTTCCACTGTCACACTCACACATACAGTAGTTTCGACCTGTCATCGCTGTCAAGACGTACTACGTGTCCAAATTAATTGACCAAATTAACGGATTGATGGCGAGATGCACTGTTTAATGGCTTGATGTGTCCAAGTTTCCAGAAACTTTTCTCACGGGACGCAGTGTAGCTAGTACGTATGTGCTCTGCACTGGCAAATCTCAGGGAATTTCTTTGGTATATGTTTGTTTTTGTGTTCGGATATGATCCGTGGATATGATACAGACGAGATACATCCAGCGCTAATTACATACTCCCTCCATTCCCTTATACAAGGCCACAAACTCAAATTACAGGTAGTACCAAGGTAAAATTTAATGACTGTTTTGCAAGTCCACTTTTCTTTTCGTTAACTGGGATCATTAATACGTCCACATGCATGCAAGGAAGGAATTAGAAGGAAGTAGCACAGTGTCATTATGACTACATGCATGCAAGTATTAAAACAGTTGGTAGTACGAGAAAACATCATTAATTTTTGCCTCGATTATAGTTAGTGGCCTTGTATAGATGCAAATTGTATTTTTCATAGTGGCCTTGTATAAGGGAATGGAGGGAGTAGTATATTTGGTTGGCAGAAGAAAAAAACTAGGTGAGAACCATGCATGTGGTGAGATATTGTGGTGAGGTGTCGGGTTGAAAGAAGAGAGAGAAGAGGAGGACCATGCATGCATGTGGGGAGAGAAAAAGGAGAGAAGGACCACACGGAGGCTTTTGGTTGGTCAAGTGGATGTGTATAGCTCACATGTTTGTCTACACTTTGCCGTAAAACAGACGTCCGCAGCATCTCGCGGAACAATGTAGGATCATGTTGGATTGCAAAATTGAACAAAAATCAAACATATACTGAAGTTTTGCGGGTCAGCCTTAGAGATGCCCTTTACTCACTTCACTAGCTTCATGAAATCACTGATCAAACTTAATAGATCCACTAATTTGACAACATGACAAATTGTTATTAATCCAGAAATAACAGCACACAGTCGGGGTACGGATAGCACAAGTTAATGCTCACCACGTGATCGCCCGTGCCTGTGCCGCTGTGCATGTGAGCCAGAGCCTGCTCGCTGCTAGTCACCTTCATCTTTTTGCTCTCTGTGGAAAACCTTTCCATTTATATATTACACAGAGACACATGGTTGCAAGGGATCCATGGAGTGGTTGGTGCGTGATCTAAGCCCGGATTGGTGCCGCTGTTTCTACGCTCTGCATCTCATCCGGTTTGGTTGTTGGCGTTATAAATGACGCCCACTGCTTGACGTGAGGAAGCCACAAGCCCAGTCAAGTCAAGCTAGCTTCAGCTCAAGCTCCGCACCAAAGAAACCATGGCGACCAGCAGCTCAGTAGTAGCACTGGCCGTCCTGGCCACCGCAGCCGCGCTGCTGCTCTCCCCGGCCATGTCCCTCCCCGTCTTCACCGGCAACGTCGACGTCGGCTTCCACGCCGCCTCGTGCCCGCAGCTGGACGGCATCGTGTGGTCGTCCGTGGAGGCGGCGCTGCGGCAGGAGGTGGCCGTGGCGGCGGGCATGCTCCGCCTCTACTTCCACGACTGCTTCCCGCAGGGCTGCGACGCCTCCATCCTGCTCAACAACACCGCCGCCCGCGAGACGGCGATGGGCCCCAACCTCACCATCCAGCCGCGCGCCATGCAGCTCATCGAGTCCATCCGCGCCAGGGCGCACGCCGTCTGCGGGCCCGTCGTCTCCTGCGCCGACATCACCCTGCTCGCCACCCGCGACATCATCGTCATCTCCGGCGGGCCCTGGTTCAACGTGCCGCAGGGCAACCTCGACAGCCTGGCCCCTGCGGCGCAGGCCAAGGTGTTCGAGCTCCCGGCGCCTGACACGGCCAGCGTTGCGACGCTTGTGAACTCCTTCGCCACAAGGGGCCTCGGCGACGTGGCCGACCTCGTGGCGCTCTCCGGCGCGCACACCATCGGGCGGTCGCAGTGCGGCAGCTTCGTCGACCGGTCCCAGCGCGCGGACGACACCTTCTCGCGGAAGCTGGCGGCCAACTGCAGCAAGCACCCGGACCGGCTGCAGAACCTGGACGTGATCACCCCGGACCTGTTCGACAACGCGTACTACAAGGCGCTGGGGTTCAACCAGGGCGTGTTCACGTCCGACATGGCGTTGGTGAAGAACAAGACCACGGCGCCCATCGTGAAGCGGTTCGCCGAGAGCAAGGAGGCCTTCTTCGGGCAGTTCGCCAGGTCCATGGAGAAGCTCGCCAGGGTGCCCAAGCCGGCGGGCAACGTGGGCGAGATCCGGCGCTTCAGCTGCTTCAGGACCAACGCCCAGCGCGCCGACGCTGCCGCCGCGGACGCCGCCGGTGAGGAGGAGGAGGGCTTCGCCGCCTCCGCTTGATGGCTCGGTCAAGTACGTGCGTAAGATGGTCGTCGGCATGCAGGCTAGCTGGCCGTGCGTTGTGTTAGCGTTCATGCACGGCACGGCATGCTTCGGCATGCTTCGTTTTTCTGTGTGTAAGGTTTGTGTAGCAATAAAGAGACAGAGCTTTCGATCGTCGTTGCATCCCATCCTGATGAACCATGCCAATTAATCTCTGGACACCTATGTAATGTACGTATTGATAGCGATAATAGTACTAGTACGTGTGTGTGAGGGTAAACACGAGGAAAGCAAAGGTGGTGGGTCGACCATGAGTCCATGACAGAGATTGATAGATAGGGGGTGAGGCAGCACTCCTGCTCGATGGCCGAAAGTGATACGTATACTGGAACCGAAGAACGATGCAAGTTGCCGGAAACCGGGGCCCGGGGGAGATGCCTGCCTGGTGCGTGTCCGGCGTAAAACATCGATCAACCTGCAGTATGTGGGTGTCACGAGCAAGGAGAAGAATCAGTACTATGTGGGTGTCATGTGCAAGGAGGAGGACTGAACTGCAGCTCAACTCTGCTGGATCATCAGCTCGATCGTGCGGTGTGGTGTATGGAATGGAGATCAAACATGTTTCGTTGGACTTGTCAACAACTCGAGGCCAGATATATATATATATATATATATATATATATATATATATATATATATATATATTTGTTCTTTTTCTAGGGTGGTGAGGCCAGATATACAGTTCAAACCGCTAAGTCTGGACTCAGTTTGCCATTCAACATGGTACCCATCGGTCCACCGACGTGTTCGGACGTCCGTTTTCCCGCAAACAGGATCAAAACAGGAAGAATTTTGCGCAAGTTCAAACCATCAAGCTAATTTGGCGTTTAGCGGAGACTACCAGAACCAGCAAGCTAATTTGGCGGAAGGCTGCTGCTAATGAAAGAAAACAGATTAAAACATGCAAACGTTTGGCGGAAGGCTGCTGGTGAGACACTAGTGTGTTTGACAGAAGCTACTAAATATGTTACCGTTCGGCGAAAACTACTAATTCTAGCATGCTAAATTTGTGGTAACGAAAGAAAGCTGATTAAAACATGCAAGTGTTTGGCGGAAGGCTGCTTAGTGAGGCTAATTTGGCAAGCTACAGCATTTGGTGGAAGCTAGTATTTTTGGTTGCGTACTTGCATGATGATGGAAACTAGCTCACGTTGGCGGAAGCTAGTGTTTGCAATTCTCGTTAGCAGTAGTAGTCCAGCTAGAAGTACTATTTGCCGTGTCCTAGTTAGCCTTATATATGTCTGCATTTTGTCGGAAGGCTTGTAGCATTTGGCACAAAGCTATTTTCCCAAGAATTAATAGAGACGAATATCTGAGGTATGCGAAAATATAAGCGCACATGATTAGATGGTCGGCTTCCGTATCAGCGATCATATATTGATACAGACCGGTCCGCAGACGGATACGGTGTCCGATTTGAAGGTCAAAGATGCCTTACACCATTTGTCTATGGAGAAGCTCGCCAGGGTGCCCAAGCCGGCAGGCAAAGTGGGCAAAATCCGACGCTTCAGGACCAACGCCTAGCGCGCCGACGCTGACGTCGACGCCGCTGGCGAGGAGGAGGGCTTCGCCGTCTCCGCTTGATGGCTCGATAAGATCGTTGCCCGCATGCAGGCTGCCCGTGTACGGCACAGTGGTAGCCAATCATGTTTTGAGTTGTGCGCGTGCTTCTTTTTCTGCGTGCAATGTTGGCGTAGCCACAAGAGCAAGTACAATAGAATGACGTAGGTGGGCTCTAAGACTTTAAATATTATATTTTTGATGCGTTGACGGAGAGAGAAGAGAAGCGGGCTAGTATTGAACAGACGAGTGTAGCACGTACTCTTAGACACTTTGTGTGAGAGGTAGATGGGTCATGTATCAACAAAGTATTACATATTCATATGTAACTATTATTCATATGGTTATAGATGACGTGGCAAGATCATATAGCCAGCAGCCGGCTATTCTATTAACCATGCTCTAAAGAGACAGAGCTTTTGATCGTCGTTGCATCTGGGGTTGATGAACTGTGTCCAATTCAATTTTGCTAAAGCACATCTGGATGTGTGCTAAGTATTGCACATCTAAGACCTATGTCATTGATTCTATGAGGAGATTCGTGCAAACTTTTTCTTTTCTTTCTAGTTTGATTAAATCACTCAGATGTGAATTAATCTGGACATGTATGTACGTACGTATTGATAGCGATAATAGTACTAGTACCGTAGTACGTGTGTGAGAGGGCAAACACGAAAGAAAACAAAGGTGGTGGGTCGATCATGACAGAGATTGATAGATAGGGGCGTGAGGCAGCCACTGGACTCGATCGCTGAAAGTGATACCGGTACTGGAACAATGTAGCTAGACCCGCAAAGTACGGTGCAAGTTGCCGCAAACCAGGGGAGATGCCTGGTGCATAGTGCGTCGTGGCCACCACGCCCACGGCCACGAGCCCATGATCCATGTCCTGGATAATCGATCAATCAGTATGTGGGTTTGCCTAAAAAAAAATCAGTATGTGGGTGGCACGTGCAAGGAGGAGGACCGAACTGCAGCCCAGGTCTTGCCTGGATCATCAGCTCGATCGTGTGGTGTGCTGCATGGAATGGAGATAAAAAATGTTTCCGTAATCCGTTGGACTTGTCAAGAAAAGAAAAGGAGGCTAGATTATATTTGTCCTTTTTCAAGCGTGATGGGTCCACGGGAGGGCTGAGGACCCAGCGTACTGTACTAGTACTACTGCATTAACTAGAAAATATTCATAAGAAGAATGAATTATTAGTATTGGAATTATCATTAAAGAAGAAAGAAATGAGATAAAAATTTAGAAAATCAAAATAATAAATTTTTCTAAGGAAGAATAAAATTTTGGCATCGGTATTACCCTTTTAAAAAGAAAGAAAATAAAAAAGACAAAATTTTGAGACAATATTCACAAAAAAATTGTTTATAAAAAATGTGCAAAAATAAACATATAATAGTTTAATTTAGCAAAAACAGTTCCTAAAAAGGAATGAATTAGTAGCATTGATTTCACCCATGAAGATGACAGAAATAAAAAATAATTAGAAAGTTTAGAATAAGAAACAATGGATCAGTAGCAAAAGTATTACCATTTAAAGAAGAAAGATAGCGAAAAATGTTTTAAAAAACTTGCACACAACTTGGCTCTAATATTGCACTTTTCGTAGTATGCAATAATGCAAACCGTAATCATATAATAGTATAATTTTCACAGATATTGCATACTATTTATGTGAATACATTTACACTCATCCAGCATCCCAAAAATAGTAGCCATAAATGAAAAATAAAAACCAACTGACCCAAATATGGGGTTAGTCAAAAATAAGCCCAGCACAACAAACACACACATGCCAGAAAAATGAATGCAGCACGAATCTCAGATCAAACATCAACGGCCAGAAAATCGACTGACCCAGATTCAAAATTCAGGCAACTTACGAGTAGCTAAAGTCGAAAATTAAAGGTGGTGGGTCGATGATGAATGACATGGTAGGGCGTGAGGCAGGGGAGGCAGCCACTTGACTCTGATCGCCGAAAGTGACGGTACTGGAGTAATATTGTACTTGTTTGTACCATGTGGATCCGCAAAGTTGGAAAAGATGATGTGACAGCTAATTAATGGGGAGAGAGATAAATTGAGTAACATAGTTAGTTACTCATACCATGAGTAACATCACACATAACAAGACAAGATGAGTCTACAACCTAATAAATGAAGTGTTGCATGACACCACACATATATTACTCCCCACTATGGAGGTAGTACCATAGACTAGTAATATATGCATGTTACTAGTCTAAATTACTCCCCACAGTAACATACATATGTTACTAGTTTATGTTACTACCTTCATAATGGATAGTGTCATAGATGTGGTAACATAGATGGCTCGATTTATTACTTTGTAGACTCATTTTACATTGGGAACCGCTATGTGATGATGACATATTATGTTACTTTATTTGTCTCTCCTCTTTAATTACTTGACACATCAGCTTTTTGCTTATGTGGCATACATGTTTTAACTACCTATGTTACTCCCTCTATGACTAGACTAACTTAGCTAGTAGGAGTAACGTAGCGCATTTCAAGACAAGTTTGCTTATGTGACATGTAGTTAATGAGAAAAGAGGTGTTTGAAGTAACATAATAATATGTTACAGTAACATAAGGCAATCCAAAGCAAAATAAGTTTACAGTGTACTTCTATGTTACTTTGTACTATAAAGATATTAACTTAGACTAGTGACACTGGTCTAAGTTACTCCCCACTATAAGTAGTTCAAGTAGAGTCGCGTGGGCTTGCTGGATCATCAGAACTACTGTGCGGACGACAGCTTGTGCACACCAACTGAGGACGATGGAGGATCGACGGTGCATCCAGTTTTTGCTCTGCAAATCCACGGCTAGGTGTGCTGCACCGGCCAAAAATCGTGCCGATGCTGTCGCGTGTGTAGCACCACCCATGGATCATTCACTGTGATGATGAGCATGCTCGGTTCCTGTGGTAGCTGGGACGGTGTTGCGGTTTTGCTTCCCATGCACCTCCACAACTTGATGTGCTCAAGTGTTTTCCAAGAAAAAAAAAAGAACTTGATGTGCTTTTGTGATTGATTGATGCAAATGCAGCGGCAGTCAGACGAGACCTTGTGCTCAGTGCCTCATTGAATGTTCAAAGGCTCTGTTTTTCTCCTTCCTTTTATTTGAAAAAAAAACATGTATAAGATTAGAAGGAGGGGAAAACAGGGGGCGCATGGCAGCGATCGGACATTTTCCTCGATTCCGCCAAGTTGTTCACAAGCTCAAAGTACACCCCCGTGATCGCCCATGCACGAGAGTCTCAGGTACATCTTCTTCTGCACCTTGATTGATTTCCGTTTATATATCACGAGAGTCAGCCGGATACATGAGTGCGTGATATAAACTGAAGATTGCTCGATCGGCTACTGCACATCAAAGAACAAAAACAGCGAGCAGCAGCTCGGTACTGGCCGTACGTGTTTTTTTTCCATGGCGTGTCTCATTTATATCTTTTTTTTGAGGGAGTCTCATTTATATCATAAAGATCAAAGTGCAAGTCATCAATGCCCGTCATGACAAAACGTTCGTCATCTGCCTCCGGCACCATCACAGCAGCCACCAAAGAAAAGAATAACGGGTCACCTCTCATCTGAACTCGACGCGGCTCCAACGCTGATATGCAGTTTTGCGGACCTCCAAGGTGGCTCACTAAAAGTGAAGCCCTTGCCGTTGAACGAATCATGGGCAACATCCCGGACACGTCATCGAACTCCAGATCTAGCACCCCACCACAACTAAGACGTCGAAAAAGAGGAAACCATACCTGCTATCCACGAACTCAGCACACGTTCTGTCTTTCAGATGTCGTCGATGCAGGCCACAAACTGCATCCACTCCTGTACTACCTCCCAAGCTCCGCGCCAATGCTGGAGCAAACGCCTCATCGCTCCTGCATCGATGAACACGTCAAAATACATACTCCCTCTGTTCCACAATGTAGTGCGTATAGATTTTCTAAAAACTCAATCTTTACAAACTTTGACTAAATTTATAGAAAAAAACCATATACATCTATAATACCAAATACATATCCTTAGATACATCACAAGACGTACTTTCATATTGTATATATTTGATATCTTTACCTAATAATAATAATAATAATAATAAAGCGGCTATCGCTTCTGCCCGTCCTTCATTAAAATTGCCCATAAAGTTGCAAAATATTACCCACTGACGCCACCTATAAGTGATAAAAAAACGTTGAATCCGCGCCTGGGCCGGCCCATGTAGCAGCAGGAACTTTATACTCCACTCGCGCGCAGGGAGAAGACACGTCACCTATTGGGCCCGGCCCATGTCCGGGCGGCCTTTTTTCTAATTTTGTTTTTATTTGTCATTTTCGTTTCATGTCTTCGTTTCTTCTACTTTAAATAATTAAGGACTTCAAACAATTCCGAAAATCTATAAATGAAAATTGAAATTAAATTTTAATAATTTATAAATGTTTGCGGTTTCAGAAAATGTTTGTGGTTTTAAAAAATGTTCGCATATTCAAAGAAGTTCGCAATTTGGACAATAGATGTTCGGGAAATCAAAAATTGTTCATGATTTTTTTTTAAAGTTGGTGTATTAAAAAGTGTTAATGAAATTGAACAAAAGTCAGCATTCAAAAAATGTTCATGAATTGAAAATTATCCTAAAAATGAAAAAACTGTTCATGACTTAGTAGTTTATTTATTCATAAAAATGTTTGCTGATTCAAAATATGATCATGCATGTCAAAAAATATTTGTTAAATAAAAAAATGTTTGTGAATTTCAAACATTGTTCCATCAATTTCCAAAAAATGTTCGCCTATTCATGAAAAATGTTTTTAAAATGTTCACAATTCTAGATTAAAATGTTTACCGATAGTATAAAATGTTCGTGAATTAAAAAATGTTCATGATTTTAGAAAATGTTCGAAAATCTGAAAATGTTCACGAATTTGAAAAGTGTTCCTGATTTCAAATACGTTCTCGAGTTTAAAAAAATGTTCACAATTTCATGAAATTGAGAGTGATAGTTTATCTTGGTGATGCAGAAAAATGTGGTCATCGCCATGAAGATTATGATTTTTTTTCTTCCGTTGCAACATACGGGCCTTTTTTGCTAAAACGTTTGGCTTCTTATATTTTGTTTCGTCCGCGGTCGCCATAGCTCAATAGGAAGTGCCTTGGCCTACAACGCTGGAGATCGTGGTTTGATCCCCCCGTGACTACTCCCTTTTTCTTCAAAAGATCAAATACTTTTTAAAATATTCATATCTTTCAAACCGTAACTCCAAATCTAACATGTCATATATGAAAATCCATCAGAAAAATGTGTAGATTCCAAATATGCTATTATCTTTAATTTTTAAAATTATGTTCAGGATGCATACTTAAATAATACCTTCTTTACATGAGATATTTTAGAAATGCCTACTACATATGTCCTTATAGATTGGTTGTTTTTGGTGGAGCTATCCAATATGTTTGCAACCAAATTAAGTCTTGAACTGAATTATGGTTGCAAACAGATATATATTTTTGCATATGCAAACACATATATGACAAAAATAATGCTGTTATGCACATGCTATCATTGAATACTAAAATGTACTTTGCTATTTTCATTCTAATGCAATATTTTTTGGGCATCGCCAAGAAACGACAACAAATGCGTAAATATATACCGGCAACTAGGTAGATATTTGTGTTGTATAATGAGTTGTAAACACCTTGAGTACACTTCAAGAATCATCACACCTTTATGTTTTTACACAACATCACTTATTATGTTGCTTGTTGCGTGGGATTTCGAAGGATTTGCTGATGTCGTCAAGTGTGTATGAGCGGTGATTTTTTTTTTCTTCCGTTGCAACGGACGGTCATGTTTGCTACTCCCTCCGTCCCATAATATAAAATGTTTTTTGACACTAGTAGTGTTAAAAAAGTTTTATATTATGGGACAGAGGGAGTAGTTATAAATATAAGTAGTTTTCTCTGTAAACTTGGTCAAAGTTCGTAAAGTTTGACTGTCCAGAAAATCTATATGCACTATATTATGAAACGAAGGGAGTACTACTATATGAAATACACGTACAAAATAAAGAGCTACGTAGATTTCAAAAAGTGAGACCGGCATGAGAATCTACAAACATTTCTCGACGAGTCCGCATGTGCCGTCTTATTATTACTACTCCAACGCAACAAAAACAGTCAACACAAACCCTCAAACTCACACAGGAATAACACTAGTACAGCAGTGCACTACACGCTAACGTCACGCAGGGTCTGCGGGCACTGCATGCCGGTCGGCTGCCGGAAAGACCGATCATGCGGAAGCGGCGAAGCCCTCCTCTTCCTCCTCCTCACCGGCGGCGTCGACGGCGGTCTCGATGACAACGGCGCTCTGGGCGTTGGTCCTCAAGCAGCTGAAGCGGCGGATCTCGCCGACGTTGCCCGCCGGCTTGGGCACGCTGGCGAGCTTGGTCATCGACTTGGCGAACTGCGCGAAGAAGGCCTCTTTGCTCGCGGCGAACTGCTTCACGATTGGCGCGGTGGTCTTGTTCTTGACGAGCGCCATGTCGGAGGTGAACACGCCCTGGTTGAACCCCACCAGGGGCCTCGGAGAAGCTGCCGCACTGTGACCGGCCGATGGTGTGCGCGCCGGAGAGCGCCACGAGGTCGGCCACGTCACCGAGTCCCCTGGTGCCGAAGGACTGCACCAGAGCGGCGACGCTGGCGGTGGCCGGCGACGGGAGGTCGAACACCTTGTCCTGTGACGCCGGGGCGAGGCTGTCGAGGTTACCGAGGGGCACGGGGAAGGTGGGTCCGCCGGAGGCGACGATGGCTGCGCGGGTGGCGAGCAGGGTGATGTCGGCGCAGGAGACGACGGGCCCGCAGGCGGCGTGCGCCATGGACCGGATGGACTCGATGAGCTGCATGGCGCGCGGCTGGATGGTGAGGTTGGGTCCCAGCGCCGTCTCGCGGCCGGAGGTGGAGTTGAGGAGGATGGAGGCGTCGCAGCCCTGCGGGAAGCAGTCGTGGAAGTAGATGCGGACGAGGCCGGCGGCGATGGCGATTTCCCTCGTGAGGGCGGCCTGCACCGCCGCGCGCACGATGCCGTCCAGCTGCGGGCACGTCTCCGCGTGGAAATCAGGGGACAGCGCGGCGGTGCCGGTGGATGACAGGGCTGCGGCGGCTGGGGAGAGCAGCAGGGCCAGGGTGGCTAGGACGGTCAGCAGGGAGCTGCTGCTCGCCATTGTTAAGCTTCTGAGTGCAATGGTGGTGGGCTCGTGGCTTCCTCACGTCGAGTAGTAGCGCGCTACAGCAAAATAGCGCGCTACAGCAAAATAGCACCGACCTCAAAATACGCTATTAGCGTGCTATATCACGCTATAGCATGTTATTAGCGAGACATTGTACACTAATTTATTTAGCGAGGTAATTCTCAATACGCTATAGCCCGCTATTTTTTTCAGTGAGTAGTAGGCATCATTTACAACCGGAACTGGTTTGGATCGTACTCACAGAGTCACGCACTAGCTATGTGCCACGAATATACTCCCTCCGTTCCATATTAGTTGTCGCCGAAACGGATGTATCTATACGTATTTCAGTGCTAGATACATCTGTTTGAGCGACAACTAATCTGGAACGGAGGGAGTATTAAGGTAGCGTCACAGTCTCACAGAGGAAAAAAATGATGCGTGAAGGTGACTATAGCTATACAGCAGCCTCTCACATGCTGCGTTTTAGTTTGTCCTACCCTTGCATACAGTATCCCTACTGTATATGCGTCGGTGGATTCCTTTCAAACCGTTGGATCTGTCGCGCATGCATAATCCTCAGTGGATTGTTCTTCACATCACATTCGTGAGGTCGTGAAATCAACCCAAAAATTTATATTTAGACATTTTCCAAACATCTGAAATTGTTTGACAAAATCCATGTAGAGTATGTCTGCAACTCGAAAAAAATCAGCTCAAAGCTCGATGTACATTTAGAGATTAAAAATAGAAAAATTCAAATGTGAATAGTGGCAGCATTGGGTGAATAGTACTTTGACACTATTCATGTCCAATTTTGCCTTTTTTAAATTTTCATTAATGTAGGTCGAATTATTTGCTGGAACTTTTTGAGGTTGAACATCAACCATTGATGTGTGTCTACAATTTTTTTGAGAATGTTTGAACATGTAGAATATTTTTTCTGAAAAATAAATCTCATCGATTCTCACATAATGTGAGATCTCATATAAGTCTCCCCAATAACGCTACATGCACAATTTTTCCTTCCCCTCGATGGAACGTCAGCCCAACCGCCTGCTGCCGCCATCCGCCCACTCGTGGCCGACTGGGCTACGCGCATGTCACGCCGCCTTCGACCTCCGCCGCTCTGGATATCCCTCTGAGCTATTCATGGTCTCTGTTGCCGGCGGCACCCCCTCCCCCTCACCCCTGTTCTGCTCCTGCACTCAAACAATGAAGCCTTTGACTCACTCCCACCTACAATGTGTGTGGTGTGTCGTCACTGGTTCTGACCCGCTCTTATCTCGGCCTCGAGGATACATACGTGGGAGAATCGACTTACGAAAAAGAAATTTAAATTGTCTACTAAATAGAAAAATCAAGCTTAAGTTAGTTACCACATAGTTTATGTGTTAATAAGTTTGATCAACTAAACTCTTATTTAGGGAATCGACCGATCGGTGGAAAAAGAAAACAGATGTCATGAACCAAGCGTACTAAGCTAGTATTTGGAAGAGAATCGATCAGTGGTTGGATGGTAGGAGGGTGTTTGTACAAAACAAACACATGTTTGGCATGTGTGTCTCATAAAGACAGAATATTCTTTCAGTGGGAGACAACGTTCAAACGTCGATAGTAAGACGTTTGTGGTGTTCGTCAACCTCAAGACCCGTCGAATCAATCTCTCGGAGGTTCTAAAAAAAAACAGGGTGTGCGTGTATGTATTTATAGGGTTAAGTGCATGTGGGTGTCTACGTTTTTACTGTGTTGTTAAAAAATGCTACTACTTGCTGAAAACAAAATACCCGTCTTTAATGCAGAAGCACCTACTACGTCTAGTGCACATAGAAAAATATACGGGAATTCGGGCACATTAAGAGAGCTACGTTTCTTTTGCGGGCAATAGACACGTACGTGTTGATAGGATAACATGTCGAATATAAGTACTGCACACGTATGTACGAGGGTAGACAAGAAAGGTACTTCGTAGTGCGTCGATCATGACATGGGCCGCGGCGTCAGGCAGTCTAGGGTTCCTCTGCCTCCCGCCGACGCCGCCGGCGGTCCACCTCGTCTTCGGTGGCTTTAGGGTCATGGCAGCGCGGTGGATCTCGGCCCTTGTCGGCGGGAGGGCTTTGTTTTCAGTTGTTACTTCGCATTTTGTTAGGGTTTGTGTCCTGCTCAGGAAGACGAGACGGCGGCGGCTCCCTGAAGAAGGAATAAGGTTCTCCCCGGCTAGCCTCCGTCCGATGGTGTGTCTAGCATCGTCGGTGGGCGTGTAGAGATGTGTCTCCGGCGGATCTGTCCTTGATGGATTTACTCAGATTTGGTCGTAGTTCGTTTACGTTCACGTGTTTTCAGGTTGGATCTTTCTGATCTACGCTACTCTTCATCGGCGGCGGTTGCTGTTTTGCTGCGCTGGTCCTATGGGATCTTAGCACGACGACTTCCCGACTGTCTACTACAACAAGTTTTGCCCGGCTCCGACGAGGGAGGGACGATGGCGGCGGCCCGCCTTCGGCTCGCTTCAGTGCTTGTAGTCGTCGCTAGGTGGTCTACGAATCTGGTTGTAATTTTTATTATTTCTGATGATTGAAGATGAATAGATTTGAAGTATTTTCGCAAAAAAAATATATGAATAATACTGCCACTGCTACCATTGTCGACCCGTAAATTAAGTACAGTACGTACAAGCTGCCGGAACTGGCGGGAAATGTTTGGTACCATGCATGCGCGTGGTGGACACGATCCATGTTCTGGTCAGTTGGTGCGGGCGTACGTGGCGAATGGTACTGTAGAATATTTGGGTAGGTTCGGTGGCCGTTGGGGGGCAGGACAATAATATCACAGGATCCAACACTAGAAGCATGCATGCATGCACCATCAGGTAGAAGTTGCTCGCAACTCATGCATGTCATTTTCACCGTCCTAAATTCATACTCCCGTCCCTAAATATTAGCCTTTTACATATTCCAATATGGATTACATACGAGAAAAATGAGTGAATCTACACTCTTAAATACATCTATATACATTCATATGTAGTTCAAATTGAGATATTTAAAAAAAAGTTATATTTAGAAACGGAGGGAGTAGTACATATTTTTTGAAGGGTCTAGGGGCCAGAAAACCGCCCATCTGAATTTCCTACATGTAGAGAAAACATCCATGAGTTCAACGAGCTACTTTTTTTTTTGCAAGGAAGCGAGCTACTCTATCTTTTGGCATACAAATGGAACTATAAACATACGATGTTGTTTCTTTTGTAGGGTTTTATCCCTTGTTTATTTCCTCTTGTAGGTCTTTCTTTTTGCTATTTTCGTGGTTTTGGGAGTGGTTCCGGTGTGAGATCTTTGGCAAACTTAAACGTGGTTGAAGAGGCAATGTTTCCTTGTGCAACCATCTACCATCATCTTCGGCAGCAAACCATTGGCTCAACAAATTCTATATCGAAATCATGCTACTATATTAGTATGTTTCACTCTGTCTTTGCATTGTGTGCTCTTCTAGAAAGATCCAATCGCCTTAAGTTCTTACGCCTGCGGGAATGGCGTACGTCATGTTTGCACATAGACTTGTCCCAACGTCACCAGGGCAACATGACAATGCAACTATTTTGGACACCATTCTTGAAATACCATCAAGCATGAGCATAACATCGGGAGGAGTCATAACACCTCACACATGTCATCCATAGAGGCAACCTTTTTGCCTTTCTCCTCCCATGGAACTGCCACGAAGGACATAGTGACATGCGACTCATAACACCTTGGGCAAATGACACGTAGTGCGGGGCCAAAATGGTAAAAAAAAACTATTATTCGATATGATAACACGCGCCGGCTCACAGCAAACTCACAACCCGATGTGCCGACAACACCCCTTTTTTAGGGAGCTTAGAAGTTGAAAGAATACTTCGTACGATACCCCCCCCCCCTGCCCCACAATCAATTGTCGAAGGAGAAAGTCACTAGTAGAAAACAGGGCTTTGGTTGAGGCAGGATAAGGGCATTAATCCCGGTTCACTCACGAACCGGGACCAAAGGTGGCATTAGTCCCGGTTCGTGAGGCGCAGGCATCAGTCCCGGTTCGAACGGGACCTTTAGTCCCGGTTGGAGACACCAACCGGGACTAAAGGGTCTGCGACCGGCCTCGAACGGTGCCAGCCCCTTTAGTCCCGGTTGGTATCTCCAACCGGGACTAAAGGCCCCCCCTTTAGTCCCGGTTGGTGATACCAACCGGGACTGAAAAAAAAAATTCAAATTTTTTTTTATTTTTTTTTTCAAAAAAATTTTTTTTTGAATTTTTTTTCCAGCCCTTTAGTCCCGGTTGGTGTCTTCAACCGGGACTAAAAGTCTATCTTTAGTCCCGATTGGAGATACCAACCGGGACTAAAGGGGGGGGGGGCCCTAAACCCTAAACCCCTTTACCACATTAATGTTAGAAAAATCATAACTAAATCATTATAATTCAGAAAAATACAAATAATATATCAAAATTTGCAGAAAAAAAGTTTTGTCCAATGAAACAACAAGTTTTCCGTTTCGAATTTTTTTTAAAATCACCAAATTCCAAAGGGAAAATAGAGTTTTCAGACGTTTTAGACGTTTTTAGGGTTTAGATTTCTAAGTTTAGGGTTATGTTTTAGAGTTTGACCCTTTAATGTTTACTGTTTAGAATAGAGTTTCGGATGTTTTAAGTCCCGGGTTTAGGATTTTTAGAGTTCATTTGTAGTGCTTTTCAATTTCAGGATAATTTAGCTCAAAAATAATTAAATGCATGAAAAAAAGCAAATAAAGTCAAAAAAGGTTGAAATTTAAGGATGTGGCTTTGAATGGTTCATATTGAACATACAAAAATTCTGGAGTTGAAATAAGATTAAAAAAATGAAATGTCTTTGTAACAGCTGAGTTTTCGTCTGAAATCCTGTTACTTCGAAAGAGATGGTCCAGTTTGTACACAAAGTGCATCCAGTTTTTGCCATAACCCTCTCAACTTTTTAGCACAAGCTATTTGGGTGAAATGATGATACCATGCCAAGTTTCAACCTTTTCAGAGTTCATTTGTAGTGCTTTTCAATTTCGGGCTAATTTAGCTCAAAAAATCATTAAATGCATGAAAAATAGCAAATAAAGTCAGAAATGATTGAAATTTGAGGTTGTGGCTTTGAATTGTTCATATTGAACACACAAAAATTCTTCAGTTAATATAAGTTTAAAAAAATGAAATGTAGTCAAACTCTGGTCAAACAGTGGTCAAACTATGGTCAAACTACTAAATAATTATTGTTTTTTAGAATAATAGTTTCAAACTCAAACGGTGAAGCGTGTGACATCATGGTCACATTTTTCTGATAATAATGGATATATTATTTGTCGAATTTGGATTTACAGATTTAAAGATATTAATTATGCCATATTAAATGAATAAACAGCATAATAATAATAATAATATTACTTATTTTATTTTCATTGAAATTCAATATTATTATTAATTATTTTATTTTGAACTTTTTGTATTATTTTGGATTTTTTTGAAATTTTTTCATTTTTTGAAGTATTTTTTAGTTTTTAAAAATTCAAAAAAAAATTTGAAAAAAAATTTTTGAAATTTTTTTTTCGAAAAAATTCCTTTAGTCCCGGTTGGTGTTACCAACCGGGACTAAAGGCTCGCCTTTAGTCCCGGTTGGTAACACCAACCGGGACTAAAGGTCCTCCAGCCTCCGCCCAGCCAGCGGCCATGTGGAGGGCCTTTAGTCTGGAACCGGGACTAAAGGCCCTTTTTCTACTAGTGAGTGATGGCCACTTGGCACTGCAAAAAGGTACTAGGAAATTAAAGTGTATGCTAGTACCACAAACAATATAATTTGTTTCGAAAAAGGGAGTCAAGTCCGGCCTAGTTGATGCACACAACCAAAGTACCAAAAAAGTATGGACTATATAGTAGTATGTGGGTCTTATCCAGTGATCACATATCTTCACTTGCGGCTAAGCGTGCCCTTTGTTTACGGCAGAGTACATGGTATGATCTACAGTCCACACTAATTAAAAAAATGTTCTGGTCCACACTAAGCTAGAGAGGAGAGCCTAAGGCTATGTTGTTTGAGCTGTGGATTTTAAAAATCTGTTGTGAGTGGGTTGAGCCTAAGTCAGAGGGGCTGAAGTGGGTTGTATGGTGGCAAGCGTGTTATGGGTCGGGCCAATCCAGGTTCCAGCAGGAGCTGTTTTTGGGGCAAGTTTTCTTTTCTGCGTGTTCCCTGTGTTGGGTTTTATAAAAAATAAATCTTGTTTTTTCGGGTTTTGTATTTATTTAGCGCTTTTCTTCAGTTTTTCTTGTTTTTTTCCTTTTTTCTATGTTGGTTTCATTCTGTTTTCTTTGTTTATTTCTTTAGTTTTCACCTTTTTTTTTACTTTCTTATTTTCATTACCTTTTTAACACTTGTATACCTTTTTATTACATATTCTATTTATTTTATTTATGCGTAACATCTTTTTGATACACGTTGAACATTTTTTAAATACATGATGTACGTTTTTTTAAATACATGTTTTTGAACATTTTTCTGAATACATGTTAATTTTTTTTAAATATATTGGAATTTTTTTCATGTCATTAAACATATTTTTTAAACTAAACATTTTTTTACATTGCATATTTTTTTCTAAATGTCATGAATATTGTTTTGGACTGCGTGAACATTTATTAAAATGTCTTGCACAATTTGTTGAATGGTAGGAAACATTGTTTATTATACAATATATTTTTACATTGTATAAATTTTTAAACAATGTCACATATATTGCTTGTGAAACGCGTGGACATATTTCAAATGTGAAGAACATTTTTTTTGGATGCTATTAGTGTTACTTTAGAGTTACCCTAACAAAACTTTTACATTGTGTTAACATCTTCAAATTCGCGGTGGCCATTTAAAAAAATATGTGAATTAAGTCTATTAAAATATATGCATATAGAATGTTTTCGAAAATATAAAAATAAAAAGGAAACACAAAAAATAATGCCTGTGTGTCCAGATGAAAAAATGTTATTATCTTGCTATGTATATTGGCTAGCCCATTGAAGACCCCGCTGCGATGGAGGGCTCTGTCTCGCTTTAAGTGAGACAAAGCAGCGCCCCTCATTGTGTGTCATATAGGCCGGGCATGATTTTGAATTCTCTCATAGGCTAGCACGTTTCTTTTTCCAAATGTTAGGTTCCAGATCTAGTTACTACCTTTCTCCCTTCCCTTTAGTTTTTTTATTTGCAAACACTTTTTATTTCTTTATTTCTTTATAAAACTGGTTTTTCCTTTTTATATATTTTCTCAATTAGTACTTTAAGTGAAGAGAAGTTTTCCGCATGTGACCTAATTTTTTTCTTATAGATCTGAAGAAGTTCACCACAATGTTATAATATTTTTTTTAAAGTTCATCATCTATTTAAAACATATTAATCATATGTTAAAACGTCCATGTGGTTTTTAAGAATGTTCATCGTGTATTTCATAATGTCTATTTTATATTTGAAAAATTAATGTATCTCATTATTTTCATCGGGCATAAAATAAAAATAATATGTGTTTGCAAAATGTTCATCATATATTGACAACATGTTTATCGTGTATTCAGAAAATATTGATCGTAAAGTTTGTCTAAATAGTTCATAAAAAAGTCCATATAGCTCACAAGATTTGTTTAGACCCATCGGAATATGTTCAGATATGTCACAAGACTTGTTCCAAATGTCCACAATGAATGTTCAAGCCCCTCGAAAATATTGTTTAGTAATATACTTTCTCAATTAATATTAGAAATAAAGGCTCTAAGAATTCCACAAGCTTACCAACTAATCAAGTTTGTCCTCCAAATTCAAGCAAAACGACATAAAAAAGAGTGTACCAATTGACCAGATGACTGGATCGCCGGCCAATGACGGTTACTGACTTAAACCGTGCATATTCCACCTGCTATATATGACAACGAGAGGTCACCACATCACCAGTCCAAGTGTCCAACACTCCCGATAACAAATCAAAAGTTTGCCTCAGATCAGAAAAGAAAAAAGAACAAAATCAAACGCACGCCATAAACTACTCCCTCCGTCCCATAATATAAGAGCGTTTTTGACACTATATATAGTGTCAAAAACGCTCTTATATTATGGGACGGAGGCTACATTAGTGTCAAAAATGCTCTTATATTATGGGACAAAGGAAGTAGTAAATAAATGATGACTAGCACTAGTACTGATGTTTCAGTAGGGAAGAAGAAGCCTTGTTTGAACTGGCCGTCGAGGTAGTAAATAAATGATGACCAGCACTAGTACTGATGTTTCAGTAGGGAAAAAGAGGCCTTGTCTGACGAAATAGTCGTTGTTGCACCAGAGGTTGGTGGCGGCACGCTGGAGCTGGACGACGTCAGCGACGTCGACAACCCAACTTCGTCGCCCAAGGCGAGCGGCGGCGGTGCGTACGTCGGCACCGGCATCTTGGAGGGGAGCACGGGCAGCTGGCTGCAGTTGTGGAGCGTGGCCATGGCTTCCCTGATGGTCGGGCGCGCGGTCGTGTCCGGGTGCGCGCACCAGCGCCCGACGACCATCACTCTCTCGACCTCCACCGCATCGTAGTCGTTGTTCAGCCGCTCATCGGCAGCCTCCAGGATGCCTCCCCGGCCATACAGGCCCCAGGCCCACTCGACCAGCCGGAAGACGCCGCCATTATTGTGCTGCTGGTCCTGGTCAGATGGGATCATGCTCATCGGCTTCCTGCCGCACGCCACCTCCAGCAGCACCACGCCGAAGCTGTACACGTCTGACTCAGCACTGGCCCTGCCGGTGACGATGCATTGGGGGTCTAAGTAGCCCGGAGTCCCTGAGACTGCGGTCATCGTCTGCGTCCCGGCGGTGTGGTCGACCAGCCTCGCGAGCCCGAAGTCCCCAAGCTTGGCTCCGAAAGACTCGTCCAGCATCACGTTGCTGGGCTTGATGTCCCGGTGCAGCACGCATTGCTCCCACTCCTCGTGGAGGTAGAGCAGCGCAGATCCAAGCTCCAGCAATATCTTCATCCTCATCGGCCATGTCAGGAAGGTGCCCTTCTTGCCATGGAGATGAATGTCGAGGCTGCGGTTGGGCATGAGCTCGTACACCAGCAGTAGCTCCTCACGGCCATGGCACCAGCCGAGGAGCTGCACCAGGTTCCGGTGGCGCAGCCTGCTTATCACCTTGATCTCCGACTTGTACTCCCTCTTTCCTTGCAGGGAGGACTCATGCTTGGAGAACCTCTTAATGGCCACGGCAAGCCCAGCTGGCTCTCTCAGGTAGCCTCGGTAAACCGCACCGAAGCCACCTTGCCCAAGCTTCTCCTCCGCGGCGAAGTTCCTGGTCGCTTCCACGAGCTCTTGGTATGGGAATCGCCTTGGCCCCGTCCCCATCTCGATCTCTGTCATTGGGTCACCTTCGCCTTCCGAGTCTGTGTAGTGCTCCTCCGTCTCCACGATTTTCTGGCGATGGTGACGCCGCACTACGAGTGCTGCTGTGGCAGCAAAGAGGAGCACGAGGAACAATGTTGCGCCAGCAGCTGCCCCAGCTATAACTCCAGGGCCCGGCCTTGACGGGGAGGATGTTGCTACTGCTGGTGGTGGTGGTGGCGGCGGTTCCAACGAAGAGCTGAAGGACCAAGAGCGTAGCTGATGCAGTTCGATGGCGTTGGATGTGGACGCGGAGAAGCCAACCGAGACCTGCTCCGGCAGTGCGCTCTTGAGGTCAACCTTGGAGCTAAGGTTGTAACTCCGGTTTCTCGGATGGCCGGCATTATTATCACCGAGCCACACCGTCACTGACAAGATGCTGGAAACATTGTCGTAGTTGATGTCGGCAGTCAGGTTGTCCGTCAGCTCGAAGCTCGGCATAGTCAGTGTGCGCACCGACCGGAGGGAGCTGATGTCGATGCCGATGTGGTCGAAGGTATCGTGGGGGTCAGACACCACCGTATTGTTGAAGGTGTCGAACACCAGCGCCACGAATCGGCTGTCGCCGGCCGCCACGGCATCCGCGCTCTGGTTGGTGAGGGCGAGGTTGTAGTCAGGGCAGCGGGCTGGCAGGCTGGACGGGTAGCCGGCGTGAAAGAAGGCCATGCCTTGCCCCTTGCTGCTGATGTTGCCGGAGATGACGAACGAGAACCGCGTGGTGAAGCTGGCAACCTCGCCGGTCGCCCTGTCCCATAGCAGCATCGGCAGGGCATTGTACGACGCCCGGCCATTGCTGTAGTCGATGCTGCCGTACCTGTTGGCGCTGATGTCGACCCATCCAACGCTGAAGGATGCGTCACCTTCGATCTTGATGGCGTTCTGGTCCGCTGAGCTGAATGTGGAGTAGTTGAAGGACAAGGAGATAGCAACAGTAGGAAGGTAGAAGAAGAAGATGAGGAGGAGGAGAGCACAAGTGGTGGATGTCGAAAAGCCAACCATCCTCACATCGGCGATGCTCACGATGCATCCTCAATACATGAACTCTATTATACCATGCATAAAGAGAAACGCCAGGAACAAGTCATTCTAGCTGCCTTGTTTAATTAGCCCTCAATCTTCTAGCAACTGCAACTCCTTGGCTTTATTCCAGCTAAGAAACTCAGATTTTCTGCAGATTAGCTAAAATGCAGTCGCCTGTGTTTTCATTAAAATGCAGCCGATTTCTAGGCCGGACATTCATTCGTGGTTCATGCTGATCAAGCCGGAGACGGGGACGACGCAGAAGACGAGTCTGAACTGAGCTGAAGGTGGTAGTTTATTTTCTAAATTTCTTCTACTCCCTCCAATCTATAATAAGTGTCGCAGCTTTGAAATAAGACTGAACTAACCTTAGTTCAAAACAACGACACTTATTTTGGATCAGAGGGAGTATCTATTTGCAAACTGTGACACAGATGTACTACATATCCTTCATGTATTCTTCTGGCTCTGCCAGTTATGTTAATGAATGAAAAGTAGCACTGGCTACATTGGTGAATAAAAAAAAGGTGAACCAGGCAGCGGCGGCGACCGGCCAGGCAGCAGCGTTTTCGTTATACCACATCATGAATAATACTCTCTCCGTTCCTTTATATAAGGTGTATTTATTTTTTGATAAAATTTCAGAATGTAAGGTACATTTCTTCTAATTCCTCGTAATTCCCTTGTTAACCCTCTAAAAAAAGAAAAGTATCTCTCTCCTGATTGTCTGTATCTCTCATTATAACAAAAGAAGGAAACTATCTCTCTGTCGATTGCATGTATCTCTTACTTTCCTGGAGTAATTGATTTACTTGCCACTAACCAACAAATTTGCCAAGGGTAATTTCATCCTAACATGTCTATAATTATGTGCCTTGGTCACCGTGCCGAAAATAATACACCTTATATTTGATGTAACATCTTCTAACTTCTTCTATGTTAAGACAGCTGAATAAGGTTGAACAAATCAAGCATACTTGTTCAAACGATACTACTCCCTCCATCCCAAAATAACTGTCTGAACTCTAGTACAATTTTGTACTAAAATTAGTACAAAGTTGAGACACTTATTTTGAGATGGAGGGAGTACTTTTTTAAAGGAAAAAAAATGAGCATTCTTAACTAATACTCCTTAGGATCCTACGCACCAAGGACAAACTAACAATACAAGCAAGTTGGAACAACCATGGCAAATGGCAAACTATCAGCTTTAAGCATCAGTTAGTCCGCACATACCATGAGCATTGCAAAATTGCTTATCGGTGCTGTCTGTGCCATTCCATAAGTAAACATCCACAAGAGTACAGCACTGCCCAATACTTAAGTCATTGTTCATTGAAAAGAACAGTGAACTTGCTATGCTGAGATTTCACATATATTTTCCCTTCCCCTATCCAAGGAAAGGGCTAGATTGGTCAAAACTCAAAGCATACAGGTATTAAGACAGTTTGCAGGATGAGGAGTTGCTAGATCAAGACCTATATCCAACAGCTGCCTGATTGTCAAATATTACTACACTAGCTAAGCGAAACTACACTATGACTCATCTGTCGGTTCTGTGTAACAGACCCATCTATTTGAATAAATCATGCCTACTTATTCACATCATACTATTATGAAAAGACCAACAACAGCGATACATTGTGTAAACGTGCTGACTCAAGCAAAAGATGTAAACTTCATACTAATAAAGACGTTTACACACAAGCAAGAAAACATACGCAATATGCAGATAATAAACTATCTGAAAGGAGAATCCTGCTGATTTGCTGAATTAGACAGACTATAATGGGTAATGCAGAGCAGACACAAAGCACTGGACCTTTTTATTCTCTCAATTTTCAGGAAACCTAAGCCGTACGTACGACAACCAACCAACCAACGGACATTTAGGCACCGGCACACTGCACAAACCAGCACTACTTAATCCCGGTTTTCTCCCCGGTGGTTTATTTCTTAGGTTGCCAAAAGTGAAAACACTTGGAAGGGGGGAGTACAGAAAGAAAAAGGTTGTACCAGGCGGCAATACCCAAACCATTTCCCCAACACTGCCACAAGCTGAGAAAATATATAGGCCTAGATTATCTTGTGAAGATTTCAACTCCTGCCTGACCTGACGATGGATTCTGCACACATACTGATAATCAACTTTGGACTTGCAATGCTGTGTTATCCAAGTAGTTAGAGCATTGCTATGAGATCAAGATCATAGATAGACAGATTAGTACTGTACATGCATACTACTAGATAACCAAACCATGGATCGTAAAAATTTGACAGGTTAAAGAGCTAAGTACTGGAGTGAATTTGATTAGTGACCCTCCTGTCCTGGCCAGGGCAAATGTGAAGCTTAAACTTGCTACCCGCGTAGTTGCCGAGCTGCCCTTCAGTTCGGACCCGAGCGGCCAGCCGCCGGAGCCTCCCCTCGACGCGTCGCTCCTCCACGGCAACGAACAGCGTCGCCCTCGCCTGGCCCCCGTCGGCGGCTCGGTCGCCTACTCCGATGCATCGCCAGATCTCGAGCTGCCCCTGCATTCCTCCCAGCGGTGGCGCGACCGGCCGGGCTCGCGGAAGTCAGGCGGTATACGGGCGGCGGTGTGGACGGTGGCCGTCGGCGGCGGAGGATTCCGGTGGGATTTTGGGGAGGGTTGATGACTGGACGTGCCGTGGTGGACCGTAGCGTATTCCAGTGGGCCCGGGCTACCCGTAGCGGGCCTCATGGCTCAATTAATTTCGCACATTGTTTCTGTTCCACACACGTACACTCAATCTCCCCTCAAAAAAAAAAAAACACACACACACACACACACACACACACACTTACACTCACTGCAGACTTATTCTAAAAAAACTATCTCTCAAAAAAAAATTCTAAAAAACTTAATCTAAAAATAGGCTAAAAAATTACCCTAAAAAATCTTCATACTTTGTTTTATGAGATGAATTGTATATACGTATGTATCCCAACAAAAGAAAAACTATGTCTCAAAAACACACGTACACTCACTCTGCAGACTTATTCTAAAAAAAACTATGTCTCAAAAAAAAATCTAAAAAACTTAATCTAAAAATAGGCTAAAAATTACCCTAAAAAATCTTCATACTTTGTTTTATGAGATGAATTGTATATACGTATGTATCCCAACACGTGTGGCACTACTGCAACTCGCCCACACGCCTGGATCGCCGTCGATTCAAATCTGCATGAATCTTGACACGGCGAGGCAGTTTTTGTGTGCCACGTAGGACAAGGCCGGTGTGTGGTGTGTTCTCAGTTCGCCCGCACGCCGTTTCTCCCTCGGACAACACCGGTTATGAGTCGGGATGTGCGGTGGAACTGCCGTCGCGCCCGCACGCCGCGCACGACTTCTATTTGTGTCTCCCACGACTGGCCATTTCCCCCCTCAGCGGTGCTGCGGTTTCTCCCCATCCCCTTCATTACTCCCCAACCCACCATCCACAACAGTTCCATTCGATTGGAGGAGAAGCCGAGAGGAGGAGGCGGCGGCGGCGGCGGAAGAGTCGACGGCATTCGCGGCCGTTGCTGGTGTTCACCGGACCGGAGCGTCGTCGCCGGAGCAGCCGCAGTGAGAAGGTAAGGCTATCGAAGCTTTTGTACTGGTGCAATTTGTCCCCCTTCCTCCCTGGTCACATTCCTCTCGAGCCCTCTCGAGATTCAGGCGGATTCGCGGCGCTCCGGTGTCCCCGTCGGCGAGGGAGTCGCGTGTGTGCCATTTAGGGCGGCATCGCGCAGTTTCGTCGCCGTCGTGGTGGTAGTCAAGCCGGTGAGGCTCGCCCGGTCGGCGACCACCTATCTATGTACGAGAGATTAGATGCCTGCAATTCCATGTGTGAACGATTTCCAATTGTTAGTTTTGATTGTCTCGAAGGCTATGATCATCACTGTTTTAAGGCGATGTTGTTGTTGAATTGAGGGTATGATAGTTGTGTATGAACCCTAGATCTAGTTATGTGCATTTTTAATGTGTAGGATAATGGCAGTCATGGCAATTTCAACACACTTGTTTTATCCACAACTATCCTCATTGATGACAACTAATTTTCTGAATCAACTATGTCAGTTGCCATGTCATATGTAGGATAATGTCAGTTTATGAGATCCAACTCAGGGAGTGATAGTTGTGTATGATCCCTATATCTAGGTAGATGCATATTTGAAGTGTGGGATAACGGCAGTCATGGCAATTTCATTGCATTTGTTTACCTACAACTATCCTTCTAAGTGGTAACTAATTTTGTGAATCAACTATGCCAGTTGCCATGTCATATGTAGAGTAATGGCAGTTTGTTTGTACCGTGTACTCACTTCGTTGCTATGCTGTTTTGTGATAGCACAACATATTGATTCCATTACATGGCAACTCATTTTTATATGAGGCCAATGTGTGAGTTGTCACATTATACGTTGTAGACTGGCAGTTGTCTGTTCTATTGAACTGCCTTAGTTGCCACATCTTTTGTTTGTTAACATGGCAACTTGAACCCAGTAGATGTGACCTGTACTTTTATTAAGCCAATGTGTTAGTTGCCACATTACATGTTGGACAATGGTAGTTGTGTGTTCCACTGTACTGCCTCAGTTGCCACATTGTTTAGTGCCAACATGGCATTTTGAATCTACTACATGGCAACTGCATTCTTAAGAAACACACACATATCCAGTTGCCATGTTTTTGCACTTGGTTATTTTTTGCCTATTTGTGCATGTTCATCACATGGCAATTACCTCCTTTCACATGCTAAAACTTTGGGGTAAACGTGGCAGTTTTCATTTTTGTTATCGATGATATGCAGTGAATCGTTACTTCGTGCATCTCTTTCCGCATCTGTCGGCTGTGCTTTCATTTTACACTAACGTGTTTTTGTTCCTACCGTAGCACAACGGCTCATGGTGACCATCAAGATGATGATGACGACTTCATGGAGTTACCGCCACGGAATCGTGCGACCGGTCGTACAAAAGATGGCAATGAGGTCACTCTCCCCCTATGTTTTAACTTGATACTGAGTTTTCATTAATCTGTTAGAACTAATTTTCACTACATTGAACATGGCAACAAATGATCCTTTTGTGTTATGCAGAAGAAGAAACGTCAGCGCAATAGGGCTTCGCAAGAATGCCTGACTATATTGACCGAAGGATTTACGGATGACCAGAAGGGAGCTGCCGGTGAGATGGGGATGCAGGCTCTGATGGAAGTTCGGTGCACGAACCTAGTAAACCCTGTATGCGACTGGCTCGGTGAGATATATGAGCCTGAGTCTAGGGAATTCATGATTCCGAGACGTGGAAGACTGCCTTTGGATGAGGAATCTGTGTTCTGCACTTTGGGTGTCCCCCGTGGAGAAATCAAAGTCCCGTATGAGGTGAACAATGAGATTGAGGAAGTTTTGTTCGCCCGTTTGTTTCCTGGAATGGCATCCATGCCTAATACGACTGTGCTGGCAACTTCGCTTGAGGGCATGACAACCCATGGCGAGGTATTTAAGATGAAGCTGCTCATGTACTTGATTTCGGCTGTCTTTGCGCCTACCACATCTCTTCGCCCAAGCAACAAGTGCTTCCCTATCCTGGTGAATTCTCTCTCTCTCTATTCTTTTCCCTACAATCTTTTGTTATTGATGTCATGCAGAAGCTAGTCACTGCCAGTTTTGATGTTTTTATTAAATGCCGATGGGGCATCTTTTTGTTCTAAATTTTGTTGTGCAGGCGAAGCTGAAAGATGTTAAAAACATGAATAACTTCAAGTAGTAAATGTGGAAAATCCAGGCAATGCATAAAAAAAGTATACTGGTGTGGTAAAAAAAACTTGTAAGGATGGCAGTACTTACGAGTTCTTTGAAAAAACTCAGGACCAGTATGCAGCACGTGGCAACAGGCACCAACCGGATACCTGCCATCAACGTCGTGCGCAGGTGAGTCGTATGAAGTGATCTTGCGGACAGCGTATCAGAAAAAGGAAACTAGGTGACATTGGTGTTTACGTGGTGTGAGGAAAATTGAAAAAAAGATGACATTGTCGTTTGTTGCTGATAGAAATAGAAAAAAATGATTCAAAGTGCGTCTGGCAAGTCTGGTCACTTGTATTTGCCACATGTGGACAACTGCGTGTGTCAAATTGAATGTATGACTCACAGTGGCCACACATGATTGCACACAGTTGCCATGTATTAACAACTGCAGTTGCCATGTCTGAACAGCTGTAGTTGCCATGACTAAACAACTGTGATTGCCATGTGTGAACAACTCTGGTTGCCAAGTGTGAACAACTACAGTTACCATGATTGAACAACTACATGTGCCATGTTATAGAAATTATGGTTGCCATGCATTGACCAACTGCACATGACCGCAGGTTGTTATGGTGGAACCAGAGCAGCAAAGGTCTCGTGGCAAGCTTCACCATTACATACCATCGGTATTGCAGATACAGAACACCAACTTGGAGTGACACACGAACTTCGATTAGCACATGCGGCACAACAAGGTAAAAAATGTGAACTAATAAAAATCGTGCATTTGCTTTTGTCGAAAAGCATTGAGGAAAGTGGATTTGTCATGGTGGTGGTGGCAAACTACGATTGCCACCAAGTGAATACGTCCATTAGTCATCTATGATCATCTGGATTTGTCAATTACTGTCTGCGTGTATATGCCATTTGTGATTAACTGCATTTGCCTTGTGGGCTCGTATCTAGAATGCAAGTTTTGATGTTAAGATGCTGGTTGCCATGACTTGGCAACCGCAGCTGCCATATTTGGTCAACTGTAGCTACCATGGCTGAAAAACTACAGTTGCCATGCATGGCCAGATGTAGATGCTCAGGGCTTGCATGTATGAATGATATCATGCCAAATCAGATGAAGCTGCTATATTTCATTACGATGAATATGCCATTCAAGCAATACTGCTTACACACGTACCTGATTTTTTGCAGGAGCTTCAACTACAATCAACAGCGGCGCAGGAACATCTACTGCAGGAACCTCAGAGCACACTGAAGGGGCGTTCCACAAGCAAGTCACCGATGCTGCCACAAACAATGCAGAATCAGTGTCAGAACTGGCAATCGTTGCAGCAATGACGACAAGCACGCCTGTGCACACCAGCACAAGCAACACTCAAGCAGATGAAACAGCCGCCAATACTGAAGTGAATGATGAAACTGATGACGAAGCGCAAGGGGAAGAAGAAGATGGACAATCAGAAATCAAGATACCTCAACCACCATATGTTGGGCAAAGATTTGGTTCGTTTGAAGATGCCAAGGAATACTACCAAACATATGTAATGTTCCATGGATTTGCGGTGAACACAGAATACCATAGGAAAATAAAAAAAACTAATGAGTACAGCAGAGGTGAGATAAGGTGCTACAAAGCACGAAAGAACAAGAAGGGTAAAGGTGTTGTGCCTGTCGTGCTGGAACGAAAGAGAGGCATCATTCTCAAGACGGAATGCCCTGTCCGGATGAAGCTAAACGCAAATGGAGCATGGTGGGTGGTCACCGAATATTTCGATGAACACAACCACGACCTCATAAAGAAGTTTGACCTAGTAAAATTTCTGAGCGCCCACAGAGGATTCAGTCCCCTCGAGAAGAAATTCATAAGGTTGCTACATGATTGTAACGTCGGTCCATCAAGAATGGTCCAAATACTGTCCCTGATCCACAGCGGAGATGGTAGTCTGAGTAACATGCCCTACATACCAGCAGACGTCACAAACCTAAAGGTAAAGTACCGTAGAGAGAGCAGGTTGGCTAACATAGAAGACACAATAGCCTACTTCGAAGAGAAAGCATAAGCATATACTGATTTCTTCTACAGGATAAGATTGGACGATGAGGACCGTGTCAGAAACATGTATTGGGTGGATGGTGCTGCAAGAAGAGCCTACAAACATTTCCGTGATTGCATTTCGTTCGACGCGACATATCTCACGAATATGTACAAGATGCTCTGTGCTCCATTCATAGGAATAAATAACCACAATCAGTCATTGCAGTTCGGTTGCGGTCTCGTTCGGAATGAAGATACAGATGGTTACACTTGGCTGTTCAAAACCTTCTTGGAGTGCATGGATGGACTTGCTCCGATGAACATAATAACAGACCAGGATTTTAGCATGCGTGCGGGCATAGAGGAGGTCTTTCCGTTGGCAGTGCACAGGCACTGCAGGTGGCATATTATTAAGAAGGCTGAAGAGACGCTAGGACCATTCTTTGCTGACCGTCCAGAGCTACACAAGGCATTCGAGTTGTGTGTGGACCACAGCTTGACAGTGGAGGAGTTTGAACGGAGCTGGACGGCTATGATTGAAACATACCAAGTCCAAAACAACAAGACACTAAATACCCTGTGGGAGAAGCGAATGTACTGGGTGCCGGCCTACTTCATGCAGTGCTTCTTTCCATTTCTGTAGACTACACAACGCAGCGAGGGGTTCAATGCTGTATTGAAGCGTTATGTGAGCCCTGGCAACTCATTGCTGCAATTTGCCAAGCAATATTCAGCTTTGCAACAGAAAATACTAGGATCTGAGATACAGCAAGAAGCAAACACCGCACTCAAGCAGCCTAAATTGCTAACATACTTACTGATGGAGAGGCAGATGAGCAAGATATACACCAACAAGATATTTAACAAATAAGCGATTGCTCTTACGGTCTTATTTGCCATGTATGACACGGCACATTCAACATTGAAAAATGCTAAAAATAAATAAATAAATATGTTTGCCATATCTGCTGGTTTGAAGCTGACATCTGTAGTGAACACATGAATGCAAAGACAAAATGAGAAAACTGGAATTAAAATATATGTAGTTGCAAAAACAAATATTAGCTACTGCTTGTTGTGAAACAAAGTGTAGCTGCCATTTTGAATGTGTTGTGTTGCCACGTGGGATGTAGTATAATTGCCATGTATAATGCAAACTGTATTTCACATGTAGGATGAACTCATGTGCATTGAGAGCAGCATGATGCAGTTGCAGTACCATGAAGACAGTAGTTGCCATGTAGAATGCAATGGTGCTGCCATCTTTTGACATGCTGATCGTTTGAAAAATAGCCCGTGATTACGTTAGACACATAAACTGTAGGTGCCATGTGAAAGAAACTGCATTTGCCATGTGAAAGAAACTGTAGTTGCCATGTGAAAGAAACTGCATTTGCCATGTGAAAGAAACTGTAGTTGCCATGTGAAAGAAACAACATTTGCCATGTGAAAGAAACTGCAATTGCCATGTTAAATAGTCTGCAGTTGCCATGTTAAATAGTCTGCAGTTGCCATGTGGGAAACAATCAATACAAAAAAATATTTGAAAAAAAAGCTTTCTCTGCCATCGTTGATTTCAATACGTTTGCTATGTTGTGACCTACCTCAACAAAAGGTGCTACAAAAAGGATATAAGAATCAACGAGCACAAAACATGCAGATTTCAGGAAGAAATAAAGCGTGTCAGCATGTACACAGCTTACCAGGTTGACGAACATACCTTCAAGGTGTGTACTCTCATGGGCATGTCCGATTCAGAACCTGAAGACCCGGACAAGGGAAGAAACTACTTTCTGAAGGCCTCAATAAACGAAGGTGAATACTACTGCCAATGCTGCAAATACGAACGGGACAGGATTGTGTGCTGCCACATACTCAAAGTAATGGACATGCACGCGGTCACGCGATTGCCCCGCCATTTCATACGACAGCGATGGACTTGGGACGCTGACGATGCGTTGGGGCCACAAACATCAACTACAGTTTTGGCTGTACATGATGACAGACCAGAGGCAACCATGGACTCCGTGAGGCATGTTGTATTGACCAAGAACTATGATGAACTAATAGATGAAGCATGCAAGAGTGATGAGACAGCCAGGGTGGCAGAAAAGCATAGGAAGGCCCTGAAAAGAGAGCTTGATGAGATCCAGAAGAGGAAGGCTGAAGAAGCCTTGCCACTACTGGAATCTGGTAATTTGCCGTCTGCCACCTCTTTGCCGTCCGCCAGCTGACGGCAAAGAGCCTCTTAGCCGTCCGCTTCCACAAAGCGGACGGCAAAGAAAGTGCAGAAGGCAAAATGTCTATTTGCCGTCCGCTGTTTCTTTGCCGTCAGCCAGCTGACGGCAAAGAGCTAGAAGGCAGACGGCAAAGGGCCAGGTGGGCCCCACGGGGCACGGCGTGGCTAGGTCAGGTTCTTTGCCGTCCGCCAGCGGAGGGCAAAGAGGAGACGTGGGCTAGCCCTAAACGGCCGCCCTCTTTGCCGTCTGCTAGCAGACGGCAAAGAAGGCCCACTTAACGGGCCGAGCCGTCTCCCCTCTCTCTCTCTTTCTCTGTTTCCCTCCCGCGCGCCCGCCTCTCTCCTCCCCCGCCGCTCTACCGCCGCAGCCCGCCAGCCCTGCCCCCCGGACCCAGCCCCCACCGCCGTCCAGCCCTCCCCCCCCGCGCCCCGTCGCCCCGCCGCCCCGCCGCGCCCCGTCGCCGGAGAGGCCTGCGCCGGGCCGCCCTGGTGCCGGACCCCTCCTCATACGCCGCCCCGCCCCGCTGCCGCCCTCCTCCCCGCGGCCCTTGCGCCGCCCCGCCCCACCGGCCGACCTCGCCCTCCACTGGCGATCCCCTGCAGGTTTGTTCTTCCCCCTTTTTTTAGTTTTGTTTTTTTTAGTTTCTTCTAGTTAAGTTTCTGTTTTAGTTTTAGTTTAGTTTTATTTTCAGTTTAGTTTTAGTTTTAGTTTTAGTTTATTTTAGTTTAGTTTATTTTAGATTAGTTTTAGTTTTAGTTTAGAAGAAGAAGAGGAGTAGAAGGAGGAGGAGGAGGGAGGAAGAGGAGGAGAAGAAGAAGAAGAAGAAGAAGAAGAAGAAGAAGAAGAAGAAGAAGAAGAAGAAGAAGAAGAAGAAAAAGAAAAAGAAGAAGAAGAAGGAAAGGAAAAAAGAGGGCGCCCGGGGACGAGTGGGTTAGGGGTTCCTCGGTGTCGATGGAACCCTAAGTAGCAAGTATCGTCGGTGCGAGATACCTGTGGCCGTCGGTGTCGAACACTACATCCATGTCCCACAAGTGACGCCGACGTCCGGCGTCCCAAAGCAACTGTTCTCGGCGTCGATGGCGGTCAAACACCATCGCGAATTTGCCTGGCAGCCTCTGCAATGACGATTAAAAGGCAAGTGTTGAAACTTGAAACACCCAAACTGACTGAAGTCGGTTTGGTTGTTTGAAATTTCAAAACTTGGCTTTAATCCTCATCGCAGAGGCTGCCAGACAAATTCACGATGGTGTTTGACCGTCATCGGCCACCAGAACTATTGTTGTGGGACGCCGGGCGCCGGCTTCACTTGTGGAATGTGGATCTAGTGTTCAACGCCGAGCGCCACATGTATCTCGCACCGATGATACTTGCTATTTAGGGTTCCATCGACGCCAAGGACCCCCTAACCCGCTCTGTTCCGGTCTTCGTGCCGATGTGTGTCCAGTAGGAAGTCAATATGAGTGATCGTGCATGGATGTACACCAGTTACACTTGTCAGAAAGTTTGGACCGAGGAATGGTTAACAAAAACCAAGGGGTTTGTTAGGGCCGCATTTGCAAATGGCCAGGAATTTAGCTGGTGCCCCTGTGCCCGTTGCGACAACTATAACAAGAGGGACGAGCTTGAAATGAGTAAAGACCTGCAGAAGTTTGGTTTTACGCCTGGTTACACGGTCTGGACATTACATGAGGAGGAGGGAGGAAGAGGAGGAGAAGAAGAAGAAGAAGAAAAGAAGAAGAAGAGGAAAAAGGAGAAGAGGAAGAAGAAGAAGAAGAAGAAGAAGAAGAAGATATTGAATCTGCAAATATTGCTGCACTGGTTGAATGTTGTGAAAGTTTTGTGAAAATTCCAGATAGCATTGTCAGGCTTCAAGGCCACCATAGAACATGTCACCATAGAAAGAACATATCACCATAAAACCTCGCCCCGCCAATTCTTTAGATATAGTTTTAGATAATAAATAGTTTTAGATAGTTTACATATTAGAAAAGAAGAAGGAAAAAAGGAAAAAGAAAAAAGGAAAAGAAGGAAAAGAAGAAGAGGGAAAGGGAAAGGAAGAAGAGGAAGAGGAGGAGAAAAAGAATAAGAGATGGGGGGAAGCCGCCACCGCAGACTCCGCTCTGCCACACCGGAGTACGAGTTGGATGCTTTCGAGTTCTTCAGTATCATACTTGGGACTTCAGTATCATCCACGAGGCAGGTATATAAAAGGAGAGATCTCCCCTTCACCCATCTCATTATGATAACTCTGTTGTTTCCTACATCACTCATTGTCCCAAACTGCAGAGGCTTCCTGACGCTTTTATGAACATGCTGGGTGAAGATCCGCCAAATAATGTGAAGCTGCGACAGGCCGGCAGAGGGTTTCGCAGGCTGTGGGACATGGAGTTGGTGATCAAGGAGGGCCACATGTACCTGTGTCATGGCTGGGAGAAGTTCTACCGTGCCTACGACCTGCGGAAGGGGTACTTCCTTCTCTTTAGGTACGACGACGACACCACCATGCTCATTGTGAAGGTGTTCAACGCGACTATGTGTCACATGCGCTACATTGACGACGATGATGCCAGTACGTTCTGCCTCTTCTTATTCCTCTACATTTGGCTTTGTCTCGCATCGATTGTTAACGGTCATTGTTGCATTTGGACAGGCAATGGGAGCAGCAGCAGCGACACTGGCTACAGCCAAAGCAGCAGCGATTCTGGCTGTAGCAAAAGCAACAGCGATTCTGGCTGTAGCAAAAGCAACAGCAAGGAGGATGATCCGGACTGGAGTGGGCAAGAAGAGGAGCAGAGTGGGCATCAGGCTGAGGATGACCTAGCGATGGTGGTGGCTGAGGATGACCTAGCGATGGTCGTGCCTGTCCTGCCTGAAGATGGCCTCGCGATGGTGGTGGTGCCTGACAATGACCTCGCGCTGGTGGTGGCGCCGGCGATCCCACAGCTGGGCGACATGACAACGCCAATTGTGGTAGAAGACTACATCCCACTGCCTCCACCGCCTCGCCGCTCTTGGCGCATCAGGCTGAGGAAGGAGAAGGAGAAGAACAATGAGAACTGAACTATGTCAGGTATGTTTGATCTCCAAAATGATCTATATATACTTAGCTTTGTTTCCTCCGAAATGACATAAGTTAGCTCTAAGTTAGCTCTAATATGCTTAGTTACCTATGTTAGCTCTAATATGCTTAGTTACCTATGTTAGCTCTAATATGCTAAGTTATCTCTACTATGCTTACTTTCCTATAGGTTAACTCCAAAATTACTTATGTTAGCACAAAATGACCAAGTTTACATAATAAGCTTATAGTCTTCTTCTTCTTCTTCTTCTTCTTCTTCTTCTTCTTCTTATTCTTCTAGTCTTCTTCTAGTATTCTTCTAGTCTTCTTCTTCTTCTTCTTCTTCTTCTTCTTCTTCATTTTCTTCTAGGTTAGCTCCATTTTACTTAAGTATGCTTACTTCTTATAGTCTTGTTCTTCTTCTTCATTTTATTCTTCTTCTTCTAACATCTTGTTTATCATTTTGCAGATTTGATTTAATTCACGGAAGCTTGCATGGATGGAGTGCTTCTTTTCCATTTGTGCTTTTATTTTGTATCAATGAACTTGCATGGTTGGAACTTGTTATATGGATGGATGGATAACGGTGTTGGATGAACAATGTGAAACTTTTGTAATATGTAAGGATGGAACTATATATGTGTTGGTTATGTATGTATATATGATGAAACTAGTGTGTTGGATATGCTTGTTGTGTATATATGTATATCTGCGAATTGCTGTCAAATTGAATGAATTAAATTAAAAACAGGGCTGTACAGGCTCTTTGCCATCAGCTAGCTGACGGCAAACATGCCACGTGGCAGCTACCTGTGATTCCTGGGACTGGCATGTTTGAGAACTTTGCCGTCTGCCAGCGGACGGCAAAGACGTTAGCCTCTTTGCCGTCCGCTGGCTGACGGCAAAGCACGCCGTTAACCCCTAATGGCCCTCACCCCACCTCACTGCCATCCACGATCTTTGCCGTCTGCTGGCCACCAGAGGCGGACGGCACAATCCTTTGCCGTCCGTTTCCAGGAAGCGGACGAGAAAGAAGGCCTTTGCTGGCACGTGTTCATCCGGACATTTTGCCGTCTGCTGGCGGACGGCAAAGAGGTTTGCCGTCCATGATCTATGCCTTTGCCGTCCGCCGTGGCGGACGGCAAAGAAGCTGATTCCAGTAGTGGCCCGCACCTCAAGTGTGCCTTCGTCCACAGGTCCATCCTCTGAAAACTCGGAGGTAGGGTCTGGAATAGCAAGCACACAGACTCAGGTCAGGAACCCGCCCCGTTCCATCACAAATGGGCGTCCAAAATAGATAAGATACAAATCGGGGTTGGAAATTCAAGCAAAACACAAGAAAGCAAAGAAAGGGACGGGCAATCCGTAAGCAACTGTGGAGGATTATAATTTGGGTGTTGCTGACAATTTTGTAACGTAGGTGATCATGGTTTAAAAAATGCGAGAATGACTGTTGGTGGACAACAAAAATTGAAGTAAATTCCATGTATGCATGACTGAATATGCCATGTAGTTGCTACTAAATCTGCCATGCAGCTTCCATTGAATCTGCCATGTAATTGCTACTGAAACTGCCATCGCGTAGATTTCCGTTTTCAGTCCACGCATTTTTGTTTCACACGTATTGTATTGTATACATACTCTGTACAAACCAGTTGAAATGATCACGTGCAAAAACACGAGAGAGAACAGTTGCTTATGAACTACCATGCTAACCGATACAGTTATCAGTGCAAAAACCCAAAACAAATGAAATGATTACTTGCACTAACCGTGCGTGATCAACTATATTTGCCGTGTTTCAGGCATCATAAACGCATTCAAACTCTCAGTTGGTACTCACATTCACAAACACATAATGATAGTGAACATGAAAGTAGTTCTTGTCACACCTAAACAGGTTCAGGTCCACACTTATATTACAAAATATTCAACTGCACATACACGCCACCACTATATACTACAGCTACGGGGGATGCAGTCATAACAAAGCACACGGACATAGTTTCAAAGAACAAGGTGATACCTTACATTCCTCAGCCATAGAATGTAAGGTAGGCATGTGTATGGAGCATCACGTGATCACTTGTACTTCTTGTTCGCGGATTTGAAAGCTCCCTCTATAAATTCTCGTGTTGAAATCCGCTTGTTGAAATCTTCATTCATCAACCAGTTCCATGTATGTATTTTACGGAGCTCAACGACCATTGCAGCTATGATCACAGGGACCCGTCGTCCTTCCCACTTTGCAAGGTATTCCAACATGTCAAACCTGCAATCATTCCTAGAACGAAACAAACAGGTGAACACATTCCAACAGAAACATAATAAACTTTGATGAAGAGACGAAAAGGTGGAGAACACATGAAAAAGATAGTAATTACCCGTTTCCTTGCTTCTGAGTTGTCACGTACTTGATTGGAAAATGACTGATCTGGACCTTTGAGTTTTCATAATGACGGTTCCAGGTCTCTTTCAAGTTATTGATAAAGAATTCAGCATGAGTAGTAAGGTCTTCATCATCTCCTGAACGGATTGAATCAAGCACCTCAAAACATTGGTTCTTCAGGTCAAGGCAAATGGCGTAGTGGTGACCACACTTATCATCTGGGTCATCTGGTGCAAGCAGCTCGAACATGGGGAACATCACCTGCATGTAAAAAAGAGGCAATAAAAAACAGAGTTCACATCAAAAACAGAATGATATAGTTGGAAAAATGATATGTAAAAATATTGCCAGATGCAGTAAGAGATATATGAAAAGGCAAGCATCAAGTGGCCAAGTGCACACATGGAAAAGGTGCATTTACCATGTGTAATTATAAGAAGTTGCCATCCATGGGTAAACAAAGTTGCCCAATATTTTAAGTGAAGTTGCCACATAAGTTGCATTAAAATTTCACACTTATTTTACATGGCAGCTGTTGCCACATGAAACGTCTGTCACGAACAGTATGTAACCCACATATGAAGTATATTATAACTACTGACAAAACATAGCATGGAAAAAAATGTACAATGAGAAGAAACACTCACATATTTCTTCAGTGTGAGCTTAAATTCACCATGCGCGGCAAAATGCTTCCTCAAGATTTTATGGTGGAAGTCACCATCCATATTTTGCAGGTCACGCTGTACTGCATGATCATCTTGTCGGGACAGATGTCCACATGCTTGTTGATGTAGTCAATCCCAAACGCAACTACATTCTTCGACATTTTACCAGTAGGCCTCACAGACTCGGCAAGATCGCCCAGGTCGACGTATGTCGCTTCGCATTGTATGATTCTGGTTCTGTCCAAACATGAGCTGTATGAAAATGATATAACATGAAAGAATCATGTCTACTAAAAAAAATTAAAAATAAACAACGCATGGACAAAAGGGCAAAAAAGCAAGTAAGGGGTTATGTGGTGTGGACATTACGCTTTCAGCTCCTTCATGTGCTTGCTGTTCGACCTCGCATTTTCGAAACGCTTGACAATATCGAATAGTTGGGTCTGCTCCTTTGTAGCCTTAACATCGGGCTCAAAGTCATCCACTGGTGGTGCGTGAACTACCCTCGTCTGCTTCGCAGACCCAGGGGTTGCACTTCTGACGGTATCCTTAGATACTGCATCAGCAGGCACGTCAGAACTTGTTTTGCCCAGATTCCGTGAGGACCTGCTGTTTAATGCTTCCTGCTCAATCCTACGGTAAGCTTCATTGAGGGACGGCGAAATCTCCTCAGGGGTGGCTGGTAGAATAAAACAGTGGGATAATAGACTTGGCCACAGCAAGTTATTGTGCAGAAAGTTCAAACTGTGAAGTGTAAGTGCTGGTAAGAAAGTATCAATGTCAAATGTTAATTCGTAAACAAAGTTTGCCATGTGGAAAGTACAATGCAGTCGCCATGTGCAATGCAAAGCAGTTGTCACGTGGCAACAACTGTAGTTGCCATGCGCAATGCACAGCACTTGCCATATGGCAACAACTATGGTTGCCATTTGCAGTGCACTTCATCTGCCATATGGCAACAACTGCAGTTGCCATCCGCAATGAACAACAGTTGCCATGTGTCAGCAGCTTCAGTAGCCATGTGCAAAATGCACTGAAGTTGCCCTGTACAATCAACTTAAGTTGGCATGTGGCAGCAACTACAGTTGCCATGTGCAACTAACTACAGTCGCCATGCATCAACATCTACAGAAACCATCGGTTGTCGTCTAGTAAAAATAAAAAATCAGTTGCCATGTATACATGAACAACAACTGCCAAATTAGGTAACCTGAAAATGACAACTACATGTGCATCCCATAAGATTTGCCATCACAATTCAGAAACCAAAAAGCTTGCGACAAATGTCAGGCAAAAAAATGTAGAAACAAAAATGATAAACACAAAAAAGTTTACCTTGCACTATGGGCTCTGCAAACTTCACAGCCTTCCTGCCATCAGCCATTGGCTGCGCCATCATTGGGACCGTGCCTGCCGGGAAAGCAAAGGCAGCAGGCATACGATCGTGCACTGGTTCATCCTGAGTGCGATCGATGCCAAGACTAAAGCTCGGTGGGGTGAAAGCCATGGGGTTCCTCTCCTGCCTACCAGCCAGATTGCGAACAAATTGTTTGGCAGAATCTAGAGGTGACAAAACAACAAACATGTCTGCCTCGTCTGCTGCAGGATCATCAGGCTTATTAGTAGGTCGGGGCGTGCTGTCAGGGATCTCAGTCACAACTTTCTTGCCTATCTTCCTGTTTGGGCTGTAGGGGACACCAATGTTGACGGGGAGCTTGGAAGTGTGCAGATTTAAGCTGGTGTTCTCCACGGCGGTAAAAGACGCAGTCTGCTCTGAACGTCCACCTCCTTCAGTGGTGCACGGCTTACCAGCTGCATCTGTTGTACTGCGGACTTGCGTCTTCTCGACTACATTGCTTTTGGCAGAAGGTGGGAACAGTGTGGAAGCAGGCACGTAACCAGAGTCACCTCTGCTGCTCTTAACTACCTCAGGTGCATTGGATAACTGTGCAGGATTCTTGCGGGGGCTACGCTGCCTAGGTGGCAGGCCAGCTCGCACAACGGTTGCAGTAGCAGACTCTGGGCCACCAGCCGCTGGAGCCGTTGTGAGATGAGAGTCATCTGTGGATGGCATGTCATTCTGAAATGTGGCCGCAGCCCCTTCTTTCGTGGACACAGAAGTGCCACCAGCCACACGCTTGGAATCCGTATCAGATGAGCGGGAATCTTCCTTGTTTAGGTTGAGCTCGGGGGCGTCCACTTCAACACTTGCTGATCGGGTGGCATGGGTCACAACAACATCTCTCATTGCCACCAGGGTAGGCAATATCTCAGCAGTCCTGGCAGATACTGACTCATCACTCCCAGATGTACGGATGCCTGCCGTTGTAGTCTGCACATCTGCAACCGGCGGAGATGGGCGGCCGCTTGCATCAGAGCTAGCGGGAACAGTGGACGGTGCAGCAGAAGATTTGTCGACTGGCGGCTCATGAATACCTGCATTATCAGATGTCGACAACTTGGAGTGAATGCGTTCAAGTGGGTCTTTGGTAGTACAATTGGTGCCATTCGAGAAAACACATGAAGAGAACAAAAAGGTGAGCGCCAGGAACAAAATAATTGCCATGGTAGTCATCATAAAAATGAAAATGTGTGATATGCCAAAGCTGCCATTTGAAAACAAGGTATGGATGAACACACATGAACTGCAAGCGGGTGAAGTAAGTGGAAGCTACTAGTTGCCATATGAGTGGACAAGATTTGCCATGTGGTCTAGTGAGCAGTTGCCATGCAGAAGAAGCGGGAGTTGCCATGAAACAAATTTAGATCATAAAACAACAGTTGCCATGTGGGACAAACAGGAGTAGCCATGTGTCAAGTTAGACAGTTGCCATGAGAGGCAGACAGTAGTTGCACAAAAATGGGTCAAGTAAAAAGTTGTATATGATTTAGAATGCATCAAACAAAATTAGCATTAGGACAATAAATAACTTGGCAAGCTCATCACGTGCAATTGCCATGAAAGAGTTCAAAGAGAATGCATTTTCGTATCGTGACGTAATGAAGATAGCTCAATCACAAAAAAAAGTAGATAACAAACAGAGAGAACCCACCTCTTGATTGTCTTCGTCAAGTCTTCCAGCACGACAGGATCCCCGGTGTTGGATGTCGATGTACGAGGAGACGACCTAGTTGAAGTGGTGGCACCAGCAGTGGGAGCCCCCTTGTTCAACTGGGCAGAAACATGGGTTGGCGTAGGTGCTTGTTTCTGCTTAACTGATCGTCCACCAGCTGTCGCCTCACTACACGTACAAAAATGCAAATCATGGCGCACATAGGAACGAAAAAAAGTCGGGCTGTTAAAAAGGAAGAACAAATAAAACGCTAAATAAACATCGAACCTCCTCCTAGCAGCTACGGGATCGGTCCTACGCATCTTGCCAACAGAGCCTTGGCCAGCATCCTCTGGAGCCCTGCCCCTCTTTGAGAGCGAAACACCCGTGTCTCTCGCAACATTTGGATCAATGCCTCTCTCCGGTAGAGGAACTTTCGGTGCAGCCTTATCGCTCTTACCCCCTACACGAACTTCATGATGTTCATCATGGTCAGTGTCATGTGGCACATTCTCCATGTCATCGTCACCGTTCTTGTCGAGACCAGCATCCACGCCACCAAAACCATCCCCATCTAGCTCATCTTGCGTGTCAGGGAGCTCCTGAGAGCTGTTGTAGTCATACCGGCCACGGCAACCAGTTGGTCGATGTGTCCGTTCTCCAACAAATGATGTGAACTGCCTCGCAACCGCGTCGCTATCAGAACCATTAAGTGCTGTCCAACCCTCGACCAACTTCCCAAGCAAGCCGGTCATGCCGGAAGCAAACTGCCCGACTAGGTGCTCAACAGGTGCCCTCGCCTAATCAGAAAACAAAAAGTAACAATTACCAAACATATTAGAGACACGTGCATAAGAAAAAATAAGGCAGAACAACTGTAAAGAGAAATCAAATGCAAGAAAATATAATTTCAAAAAATAAATAAACATGCTTGATTACCTCAGCGGGACAAGATGGAGCTGAATGCACATCCATCCACTTGCCAAAGTTATGGGGCCCACCAAACACACTGTAGTCTATAGCATGCTTGGCCATCAGCTGAAAAATAGCAAAAAATTCTAAGATGTCTAAAGAAACAAGAAGCAATGACTACAATCATGGATTGCAAGGAAAAAAAGGAGTTTCGATGGGAACGGCGGAGTTGCCGTATGGAGACACTAGTAGAAAACAGGGCTTTGGTTCGGGCCAGCCTAGCCCATTAGTCCCGGTTCAGTCACGAACCGGGACCCATGGGGGGCATACGTCCCGGTTCATGCGCCCAAGGGGCCGGCCGGGGCCTCGTGGGCATTGGTCCCGGTTCGTCTGACCCATTTGTCCCGGTTCCTGGCACGAACTGGGACCAATGGGCCTCGCTCCTGGCCCACATCCATTGGTCCCGGTTCGTGGCTTGAACCAGGACAGAAGGGGGGCCTTTAGTCCCGGTTCCACGCACGAACCGGGACCAATGAGGTGGCTATATATACCCCATCGCCGGCGAGCAGAGCACTCCACACTGCTCTATTTTTTCTGGCCGGCGAGAGGAGAGCTTTGTGGTGCTCTAGCTCACCTCCTATGCACATGAGGTGTTTGATGAAATGCCCGAGCCACACTAGTTAAGCTTTCTCCTCTCGAAGCTCGACCTTCAAGCTCCATTTTCCTCAAGATTTGTCTAGGTTTAGCGGTCCGTCACGTCCCGTCCCCGTCTTCACCGCCGTCGATCGCCCGCGCCGATCTCGTCTCCGGCATAACCGTGGTGAGCCTCTTGTTCTTATCTTCTTTCTAAAAGAAAAAAATTCTCGTCGTCGGTTTTTTACACACTTAATTATATATAATGCACGTAGATGAACCGGCAATGGATGTACGGTGACAGACGCACCTCCGAGTACATTAAGGGCGTGCATAATTTTCTCGAAGTGGCTGAGGCAAACAAGTAGAATGGTTTTATGTGTTGTCCATGCCCTATATGTGGGAATACGAAGTCTTACTCTGACCGGAAAATCCTTCACACCCACCTGCTGGAGAAGGGTTTCATGCCACACTATAATGTTTGGACCAGGCACGGAGAAATAGGGGTTATGATGGAAGACAGCGAAGAAGAAGAGGACAATGACAACTATGTGCCCCCTGAATATGGTGATGCTGCAACGGGGGAAGCTGAAGATCAAGAGGAACCAGACGATGTGCCCGATGATGATCTCCGTCGGGTCATTGTTGATGCAAGGAGACAGTGCGAAAGTGAAAAGGAGAAGCTGAAATTCGATCGCATGTTAGAGGATCACCAAAAGGGTTGTACCCCAATTGCGAAGATGGCAACACAAAGCTCGGTACTGTACTGGAATTGCTGCAGTGGAAGGCAGAGAATGCTGTGCCTGACAAAGGATTTGAGAAGCTACTGAAAATATTGAAGAAGAAGCTTCCAAAGGATAACGAATTGCCCGACAGTACGTACGCAGCAAAGAAGGTCATATGCCCTCTAGGATTGGAGGTGCAGAAGATACATGCATGCCCTAATGACTGCATCCTGTACCGCGGTGCGTACAAGGATTTGAACGCATGCCCGGTATGCGGTGCATTGCGGTATAAGATCAGACGAGATGACCCTGGTGATGTTGACGGCGAGCCCCCCAGGAAGAGGGTTCCTGCGAAGGTGATGTGGTATGCTCCTATAATACCATGGTTGAAACGTCTGTTCAGAAACAAAGAGCATGCCAAGTTGATGCGATGGCACAGAGAGGACCGTAAGAAAGAAGGGAAGTTGAGAGCACCCGCTGACGGGTCGCAGTGGAGAAAAATCGAGAGAAAGTACCGGGAGGAGTTTGCAGGTGACGCAAGGAACGTATGGTTTGGTTTAAGTGCGGATGGCATTAATCCTTTCAGGGAGCAGAGCAGCAATCACAGCACCTGGCCCGTGACTCTATGTATCTATAACCTTCCTCCTTGGTTGTGCATGAAGCGGAAGTTCATTATGATGCCAGTACTCATCCAAGGCCCTAAGCAACCCGGCAATGACATTGATGTGTACCTAAGGCCATTAGTTGAAGAACTTTTACAGCTGTGGAATGGAAATGGTGTACGTGTGTGGGATGAGCACAGACAGGAGGAATTTGACCTGCATGCGTTGCTGTTTGTAACCATCAATGATTGGCCTGCTCTCAGTAACCTTTCAGGACAGACAAACAAGGGATACCATGCATGCACGCACTGTTTAGCTGACACCAAAAGTATATACCTGGACAAATGCAGGAAGAATGTGTACCTGGGGCAGCGTCGATTTCTTCTGACCAACCATCAATGTCGAAAGAAAGGCAAGCATTTCAAAGGCGAGGCAGATCACCGGAAGAAGCCCGCCATGCGTACCGGTGATCACGTACTAGCTATGGTCAATGATTTACACGTAATCTTTGGAAAGGGTCCCTGCGGACTATCTGTTCCGAATGACGCTGAGGGACACGCTCCCATGTGGAAGAAGAAATCTATATTTTGGGACCTAACCTACTGGAAAGACCTAGAGGTCCGCTCTTCAATCGACGTGATGCACGTGACAAAGAACCTTTGCATGAACCTGCTAGGCTTCTTGGGCGTGTATGGAAAGACAAAAGATACACCGGAGGCACGGGAGGACCTGCAACGTTGGCACGAAAAAGACGGCATGCCTCCAAAGCAGTATGAAGGTCCTGCCAGCTACGCTCTTACCAAAGAAGAGAAGGAAATCTTCTTTGAATGCCTGCTTAGTATGAAGGTCCCGTCTGGCTTCTCGTCGAATATAAAGGGAATAATAAATATCCCAGAGAAAAAGTTCCAGAACCTAAAGTCTCATGACTGCCATGTGATTATGACGCAACTGCTTCCGGTTGCATTGAGGGGGCTTCTACCGGAAAACGTTCGATTAGCCATTGTGAAGCTATGTGCATTCCTCAATGCAATCTCTCAGAAGGTGATCGATCCAGAAATCATACCAAGGCTAAGGAGTGATGTGGCGCAATGTCTTGTCAGTTTCGAGCTGGTGTTCCCACCATCCTTCTTCAATATCATGACGCACGTCCTAGTTCATCTAGTCGACGAGATTGTCATTCTGGGCCCCGTATTTCTACACAATATGTTCCCCTTTGAGAGGTTCATGGGAGTCCTAAAGAAATATGTCCGTAACCGCGCTAGGCCAGAAGGAAGCATCTCCATGGGCCATCAAACAGAGGATGTCATTGGGTTTTGTGTTGACTTCATTCCTGACCTTAAGAAGATTGGTCTCCCTCAATCGCGGTATGAGGGGAGACTGACTGGAAAAGGCACGCTCGGAGGGGACTCAATAATATGTAGGGACGGGCATTCTTGGTCTCAAGCACACTACACAGTTCTATAGAACTCTAACTTGGTGACCGCGTATGTCAATGAACACAAGAACATTCTGCGCTCCAAACACCCGGAGCAGTGTGACGACTGGATTACATGTGAACACATCAGGACTTTCGGCAGTTGGTTGGAAGCACGTCTCAGAGGTGACAACACTGTTTCTGATGAGCTGTACTCGTTGTCCAGGGGACCATCTTCGACTGTATTGACTTACAAAGGATACGAGATAAATGGGAATACATTTTGCACGATCGCCCAAGATCAAAAGAGCACCAACCAAAACAGCGGTGTCCGCTTTGATGCAGCAACCAAGAGGGGAAAGGACACATATTATGGTTACATAGTGGACATATGGGAACTTGACTACGGACATGATTTTAAGGTCCCTTTGTTTAAGTGCAAATGGGTCAATCTGTCAGGAGGCGGGGTACAGGTAGAGCCACATTACGGAATGACAACAGTGGATCTAAACAATCTTGGGTACACAGACGAACCATTCGTCCTAGCCAATGATGTGGCGCAGGTTTTCTATGTGAAGGACATGTCTACCAAACTGAGAAAAAGAAAAGATAAGGAAGCGAATACATCATACGATGAGCCAAAGCGCCACATAGTTCTTTCAGGGAAAAGAGACATCGTGGGAGTGGAGGGTAAGACAGACATGTCTGAAGATTATGAAAAGTTTCATGAAATTCCTCCCTTCAAATTCAAGGCTGACCCAAGCACCCTGTTAAGCGATGAAGAATATCCATGGTTACGGCGCAATAAGCAAAGGACACAAGCGAAGAAAAAGTGAAGACAGATGAAGTCGGAAAGGGTTGAAAATTGATGATATGGCTTTGAATGGTTCATTTTGAGCACACAAAAAGTCTAGAGTTCAAATAAAATCAAAAAAATGAAATCCCTTTGTAACAGATGAGTTTTTGTCCGAAACCCTGATACTTCGAAAGAGATTGTCCATTTTGTACACGAAGTGCATCCAGTTTTTGCCGTAACCCTCTCAAATTTTTAGCACATGCTATGTGGGTGAAATGATGATATCATGCCAATTTTCAACCTCTTCAGAGTTCATGTGAAGTGCTTTTCAATTTCAGGGTCATTTAGCTCAAAAAAATCAGTAAATGCATGAAAAATAACAGATGAAGTCAGAAAGGGTTGAAAATTGATGATGTGGCTTTGAATGGTTCATTTTGAGCACACAAAAAGTCTGGAGTTCAAATAAGTTAAAAAAATAAAATAAAAAAAAATCCCTTGTAACAGATGAGTTTTGTCCGAAACCTGATACTTCGAAAGAGATTGTCCATTTTGTACACGAAGTGCATCCATTTTTGCCGTAACCCTCTCAACTTTTTAGCACATGCTATGTGGGTGAAATGATGATATCATGCCAATTTTCAACCTCTTCAGAGTTCATGTGAGAGTGCTTTTCAATTTCGGGTCATTAGCTCAAAAAAATCAGTAAATGCATGAAAAATAACAGATGAAGTCAGAAAGGGTTGAAAATTGATGAGTGGCTTTGAATGGTTCATTTTGACACACAAAAAGTCTGAGTTCAAATAAGTTTAAAAAAGAAATCCCTTTGTAACAGATGAGTTTTGTCCGAAACCTGATACTTCGAAAGAGATTGTCCATTTTGTACACGAAGTGCATCCAATTTTTGCCGTAACCCTCTCAACTTTTATCACATGCTATGTGGGTGAAATGATGATATCATGCCAATTTTCAACCTCTTCAGAGTTCATGTGAAGTGCTTTTCAATTTCAGGGTCATTTAGCTCAAAAAAATCAGTAAATGATGAAAAATAACAGATGAAGTCAGAAAGGGTTGAAAATTGATGATGTGGCTTTGATGGTTCTTTTGAACACACAAAAAGTCTGGAGGTTCAAATAAGTTCAAAAAAATGAAATCCCTTTGTAACAGATGAGTTTTCGTCCGAAACCCTGATACTTCGAAAGAGATTGTCCATTTTGTACATGAAGTGCATCCAGTTTTTGCCGTAACCCTGTCAACTTTTTAGCACATGCTATGTGGGTGAAATGATGATACCATGCCAATTTTCAACCTCTTCAGAGTTCATCTGAAGTGCTTTTCAATTTCAGGGTCATTTAGCTCAAAAAAATCAGTAAATGCATGAAAAATAATAGATGAAGTTAGAAAGGGTTGAAAATTGATGATGTGGCTTTGAATGGTTCATTTTGAACACACAAAAAGTCTGGAGTTCAAATAAGTTCAAAAAAATGAAATCCCTTTGTAACACATGAGTTTTCGTCCGGAACCCTGATACTTCGAAAGAGATTGTCCATTTTGTACACGAAGTGCATCCAGTTTTTGCCGTAACCCTCTCAACTTTTATGAAACTGTAATAGCAAAAATAATAAACTAAAAGAATGAACTAGAAAACTTTAATGAAACTCTAATAGAAAAAAGAATGAACTAGAAAACTTTAATGAAACTCTAATAGCAAAAGGAATCAACTAAAATTTATGCAAGTAAAATTATCAAAGTATTTTCTGTTCAAAACATTAAAAGCAAAAAGAATTTTCATAAAGAACTTTTTTTGTTAGAAACTTTTATAGCAAAAGGAATTATCATAAAGATTTTTTTTGTTAGAAACTAAAATAACAAAAACTATTTTTGAATATAATGATAAAACACAGTAATATTAAATAGCAGGAAAAAGAATCACTCCAAAATCTATTTTTATAGTAAAGTTAATCACAAACTAGTGATTCACACAAATTTCAAAGAATTCAAATTTAAACTATTCAAATTGGAAAACTAATGGCACTAACAGCAAGTTTATAATTTTTATTACCTAAAAGCAAAAAGAATCACTGAAAAACAGTTTGTATTTTGTTGTAAGTAGAAACAAAATAAAATAAATAAAGCAAAAAAGAAAACAAAAAAACTAGAAAAAAATAAAAAAAATGCCACCTACTGGGCCACCACGGCCTGAATACGACTAGAAACCCATCCCTGGGCCAGGATTCAGGCCCGCAGAGGCCCAGCAGGCCCACGGCAAAGAGTAGCAGAGAAGGCCCGAAAGCCTGCAGTTGAGAGGAGCTCGAGAGGGTCGGCGCAGCAGCGCTTATAAACCACTCTTGAGCTCTCTCAACTAGAGAGGTGGGACTAAACATCCCACCGCACCGCGCCAGCGCAAGGCCTTTGGTCCCGGTTGGTAGCAGCAACCGGGACGAAAGGGGGGGCATTGGTCCTGGTTGGTGGAACAAACCGGGACCAATGCCCCCCCTTTGGTCCCGGTTCGTGCCACCAACCGGGACCAAAGGTCTCGGAAACAGAGACCTTTGGTCCCGGTTGGTGGCACGAATCGGGACCAAAGGGTGGCATTCGTCCCGGTTTGTGCCACGAACCGGGACCAATGCTTTGTGTATATAAGCAGGACTTACGAATTTTTCAGTTTTCATCGACCATTTGCCCCCCGACGATGCCGAGCTCATCGACGCCGCCAGGCTGCCCGTGCTCGCCGTCGCCGCCCCGAGGTCGCCGTCGCCGCCCGCTCCTCGTCGCTATCACCCCGCGCCCCTGCCCTGCCCCGACGCCCCGCCACGCCCCTACCCTGCCGTCAACGCCGCCGCACCAGTGCCCGCCGGCCAGGCCGGTACTCCCTCCTCTCTCCCACCCCTCTCCTCTGTCCTTCCTCCATGTATGTGATGATGGTGAAGTTGGTTCAGTGCAAAAATCCAGCCATGTCCACAAGGTGTTTGATGAAATGCTAGGGCTTGCTAGGGAACTTTGTTTTATGTGAAACTTGGCAGGATGATGTCTCCTTGGATGTTAGTGAAGATGGTTAAGTTGGTTTGATAAAAGGAAAAACTTCTTAGTGCAAGTTTTATTAAAATTTAGTGCTGGACAGAAACTATATGAATTTTTTTGGTGGACTTGCTAGATGAAATCGGGGCTGCCCTTCTGGACTTAAGGGTTTAGTTGGAAGGACTACAAGATGTAAAAAATTCAGAATTTTTTTAGCAAGGAAAAATTGGGTTGTAGTTCAATGCCAAGATTGGACCAAAATTGATGTTTTTGTTCATAGCATTTTTTTTGTCCATGTATGTATGGATGGATGGATATGGATGTATATACAAAATGTTCATATATGATGTTTTTTTTGTTCATAGCAATTTTTTTTCATGTATGTATAATTTATGTATGTATGTTCATATATGCAAAAGTTACATTTAAGAAAAAATAAGAAAATGTATGTATATTCATATGCAAAGAATATGCAAAAGTTAGAATTTTTATGTTCATAGAATTTTTATGATTTTTTTTGTTCATAGAATTTTCTTTGTCAATTTATGTATATGTATAGGAAAATTGTGCATGATCAAAGTCATTTATGTCAAAGTTTGCGATATACCCCTCCCCGATAACTTTTTTTTATATGATGAATTTTTTTAATAGCCATATATATGTATGTGGCTATATGTATGTATGGATGTTCATAGAATTTTTTTATATGTATGTGGCTATATGTATGTCGTTGTCGATATAGCCCCTCCCCGATAACTTCGACATGAGGGGGGGGGGGTCGATATACCCCCTCCCCGATAACATTTTTTTCTAAGTTACTAAGGTAAAATGTTCACCCCCCGCTCGATATACCGGGCGACCAACTCTCGAGGCCACCCAAACCCTAGAAAAAAAGCGTTGTCGATCTCCTACCCCCTCCCGCCCCTACCCGACAAACTCTCGAGGCCACCCAAACCACTAGAAGATAACTCCGGTAACTTCGACATGAGGGGGGACGTCGATCAACCCCCTCTCGCCCGAACAAGTCTATGTATTCTTTTATATCGCGGTGGACATATATCAAAGTTTGATCATATGTCAAAGTTTGAATTTTGACATATGCAACATTTGATCATATATCAAAGTTTGATCATATGTCAAAGTTTGAATTTTGACATATGCAACATTTGATCATATGTCATAGTTTGATCATATGTCAAAGTTTGAATTTTGACATATAGATTTATCAAGAATGCCCCCATGTTTTTTTCTTTTTTTTCCTTTGTTCAAGTTGAATTATGTCATGGAGATTATTGGATATTATGTAATGCTCTATATATGCTATGTATATGCTCTTTTTGAAATTTTAGGTATATGCTCTGTGTATGCTCTTTCTTGCATTTTTAGAAAAATATTGGAGATTATGTAATGCTCACAAAAAAGTCTATTTTTTGTTCATAAGAATTTTATGTATGTATGTTCATATGCAAAAGTTACATTTAAGAAAAAAAGAAAATGTATGTATATTCATATGCAAAGAATATGCAAAAGTTAGAAATTTTTATGTTCATAGAATTTTTTTGGTGATATTGTAGAATATGAACCTTTTGAATATGGATGGATGAACATTTTGTTAGATAATTTTTTCTGTAGTATATATATGAAAACTTGGTCAAAATTTTTTGTAGTAGATGATGATGATGATATGAAAACTTGGTCAATTTTTTTTGTTCAGAGCATGTTTTTGTTCATGATGAGGGGGGTGGGGGTCGATGTACATATGTATATATATGATGTAATTTTTTTGTTCATATATATATATATATAATGTAATTTTTTTCAATGTATATATGTATGTGGTAGCTATATATGCATGATGAGGGGGGTGGGGGTCGATATACCCCTCCCGATAATTCGACATGAGGGGGGGGGGGGTCGATATAACCCCCCCCGATAACTTCGACATGAGAGGGGGGTCGATATACCCCTCCCCGATAACTTCGACATGAGGGGGGGGGGGGGTCGATAACCCCCTCCCCGATAACTTCGACATGAGGGCTGGGGGGGGTCGATATACCCCCTCCCCGATAACTTCGCCGCATGCTCCCCCGAGCTCGGCCTTGCTCTGCCACTGCTCCATGGTCGTCGCCCCCCGTCGCCCAAACCCTAGAAGCGTTGTCGAGGCCACCCCAAACCGTAGAAGCGTCGAGCTAGCTAGGTCTACGTTTGCACTAATATATCCATCTGTCATGTTTGTATATTAATTGCCATGTTGTAACATTTGCAGAAACTATGGAGCACCGAGACATTGAAGCAGAACAGTTATTGGGGGACATAATCCTCGGCGGAGGTGATGTCTTGTCGTTTCTCAACGACACCGATGGTCTGGAAGGAGAGGGTGAAGCAGGCTCTGGTGATCGAACAATGGAGGTGGAAGGACATGATTATGATGGCTCCGGTGACGGAATGCCGGTGGAAGAAGGAGACCGTGATGACTGCTCCGGTGAGCGAACGGAGGAAGGAGATGTTGCAAAGTCCGGCGAGGTATATATATTAATTAAGCCTGTGCTGACTAGCTAATTGATGCATTAATTGTTTTGGTATGTACACATATTAACTCTCTTCTTTCTTCTTTTCTAGCCCTCCGGATCGAGCCAAACTTCGGTAACGAGACGAGGCCCGAAGAAAAGGTTGCGCTAGGATGAAAGGTTCACGATCATAGCAATCAAGGGCGATGGCCAACCGATTGAACCTAGCCGGACCAAGGAAGCATTTTCTGCTCAGTGCGGGGTTCTTGTTAGGGACATGATCCCGATCAGCATCCACCAATGGAATAAGCCTAAGAGCGAAGACCCTCAAGTGTCTTTTGTCAACGATAGACAGAAAGATGATCTGTGGACCGCGCTGAAGGCAAATTTCACCCTACCGCTAGAGGAGGATCCGGATAAGCCAGTTATAGAGCCATTGGTCAAGGCTCATGCTCTTAAGAAGATGGCAGATCTATTCGGGAGGTGGAAGAATGAGTTGAAATCAACATTTGTCGACAAAGGGAAGACTCCAGAATTCACCGGCCGATTTGAGAAGATAAGAGATCACTGGCCCGCATTTGTGGCCCACAAGACATCGGAGAAGAGTAAGAAGATGTCAGCGACAAACAAGAAAAATGCTGCAAAGAAGGAGCATCACCATCGCACGGGGTCAGGTGGCTACCTCAAAGCCCGGCCGTTGTGGGACAAGGCTGAGAAGGACCTACTTGATAAAGGGGTCGAACCAGAGACATTGAACTGGCCAGACCGTTCAAGGACTTGGTTCTTCGGGGTTGGGGGAACCTTGGACCCTGAAACAGGGAAGTGCCGTTGGACGAAGGAGCAACTTGAAATACCCGTCAAGAAGCTTCAGAAGTATATCGCCGCAGCGCAGCAAGGGACGTTCGTTCCCGACAGAGAGAACGACGAGCTCACAATGGCCCTCGGGAATCCTGAGCACCCAGGACGAACACGAGGCACGGCAGGCTCCGTTGCGTGGAAGGAAGGGTTTCCCAGCGCAGGCGGTTACAAAACCCGGGAGAGGAGGAGGAAAGTGGAGCAGACCGAACTGCAGAAGCTGAATGCAAGGGTACGAGCGCTAGAGGAACATGCACTAGTTCAGAGGCAGCGACCTGCCGAAGCTACCCGAGAACCTACCCCGCCATCTTAGCGGAGAAGCAGCGTGGCTTCCACTAAGCTCCTTCAGCAGCCTCACTTCACAGCTCCCAGCTACCCCGTGGATGCTATCACGGAGGCTCAAGATTGCCACCTTATGGCGCAATGGCAGCACCTCAAAGTCAAGGCGACTGTCGGCTCTGTTGCACCTCCTCAACCCGGCGCAACTTTTCACTGCCTTCCGATTCCAGAAGGCTATGCTGTTGTGATGGTCGATGAAATAACGGAGGGATTTGAGGAGCTCGAGCTTGACCACCCTACCGGTGAAGGGGAGACTCAGCTAGGTCTTGCTCTGAAGACTCCATGTCTATGGCGGAAGGAGCTCATCAACCTTCCGAACTGGACGCCTCCGCCTCCTCCTCCGGCGAGTCAGGGCACTCCGCATCGTCCTCCGCCTCCTCCTCTGGCGAGTGATCAGGGCACTCCACCTCCTTCTCCGGCTGCTCCAGCGCGTGGTGGCACTCCGCCTCCTTCTCCAGCTGCTCCGGCGCGTGGCGGCACTCCGCCTCCTTCTCCGCCTGCGCCGGCGCGTCCGAGCAGCCCGCCTCCTTCTCCGCCTCGTCAACAACAGTGGAAGATAGCCGCCGCCGCTCTGGCTGCTCCGGCGCGTCGTAGCACTCCGCCTCCTTCTCCGCCTCGTAAGCAATGAAGGAAGATAGCCGCACCCGCTCCGGCTGCTCGGCCGGCATCTAGCAGTACAACCAGAGGCGGGAGGCAATACAAATTCGGTCCATCTATCAAGCCTCTAGATAGATTACCATACGAGATGACCGAGGAGGAAAACGAGGAGATCTGTCAAGCCCAAGTGAAGGACTTTTTTTGCAAAGAAAAATCCACCTCCGGAGGAGAAGATGGATCTGGTGAAATTGAAGCGCACTTTGAAGAACCTAAAGCGACCACCACCGCCTCCGCCGGCTGACAACCATGTCCGCGCTCTGAAAAAGGCAGTGGAAGGAGCGCGCCGGTCGGGAACTACTTCAAGTGACAAAAGGTTACAAGAATGAAGAAGAGGGAAAAAAAATCCCCAGCTCGGCGAACAGGCAAACCAATCGTGCCCCCCGCTCAAGGTGTCTAGCGATATCGTCGCAAATCTGCTGGGGATGCTGCCCGGTACCAATCCTGGTGATTACCTGCCCGACGATGCACATTTTGATACAATGAAGGTGGACGAACACAAATACTAGTACGGGAAGCCTCTCGTCAGACCTGGTGATCCTCCTCTAACAACGATGATGCGAAGATTCCATAAGTGGTACATGGACACCTGCAAGTCTGGGAAGGATATTTTGACGCTGAGAGTTAAAGAGGAGCACGACCTCGTTGGAATTGATCTGTTGTCTGTTCCATTTGAGGAGTTCTTCCAGTTTTTCAATCAAAAGGACCTCGATAAAATAATCATCACTTGCTACTGTCTGTAAGTACTATACTTCTGTAATTAAGTCTCTATATATAGCTCAGCTCTTTCATTGCATGTATATATAATTATCCTCACTATATTATGCAGATTGAAGATCGTCGAATGCAGAAATGCACAAATCTATGATATTGGGTTCATTAACACAAATCTCATAGATGAATGGACGGTTAAATATCATGCCAAAGAAACCGAGGCCAACTTGCTACAATCGTTGCTTCGAAATCAAAACAAAGATAAAATACTCTTTCCTTACAACTTCAAGTGAGTGTTACTGTTTTGTGCATACTCGGTTTCCCTTATTACTCGAGGTTATAGTAATGTAATTGATGAGTTATGCATGCGTGCGCAGCTTCCACTTTATTCTCCTAGAGATTAAGCTTGAGCAGGGACTAGTAACCGTCTTAGACTCAAGACGAAAAGATCCCAAGGAGTATGCGGCCATGACTGAAATGCTCCAGAAGTAAGTTCAATGGATCATTATCGCACCATATCGGCAACTTTGGTCATTTCCTAATATAGTAATTATTTTCTTTGTCTCGCAGGGTTTGGAAAGTGTTCACCACAGAAGCTCCGGGACTGCCGGGGGAGCTGCGATTTACACACCCGAAAGTAAGTGCTATTAGCTAGTTCCGCGCATCTCCCATTGATTCTAGCTAGTTTCATCAATACCATTTATAATGCTTGATTATCAGTTTGATTGACCTTTATTTCTCGTAAAGTGGTTGTGGCAGGAAGGCGGGAATAATTTTTGTGGATACTACATTTGCGAGTACATCTACAACGCGACGACCTCTAAGCGGGGCTACGCTGAAAAACAATATGAAGTGCGTAAGCAATAATATTCACAATTTTATTTTATTACCATCATTTGTGTTGAGTTTCATTCATATATATGTATTGACCCCCTTCTTCAAATTAGATTTGGCAGATGCGTGATGAACTCCTACCACAAGATCGCATAAAAGCAATTCAAGAGGAATTGGCGGGATTCTTTCTTGACCACGTCATCAATCCAGCCGGAGAATACCATGTGGAACTTGACATCAAATGTTAGGGATTGTAAGAGATCTTATATTGTATATATGTAGCTAGTAGCGTCGGATAGATATACGAAAACTTGTTGTTCGACCAATCTCTCGGAGAAGGAGGAGGTCGATCACTTCTCTCTGTATATGTTCATGATGATCTTGTGTACTTAATGGTTTCCTTCATTTGCTTACTAGCTAGCGTGTCGAGTCCTCTCTATATGTATAGTACGTAGCGTCGACCAAGCACGGAGATAAGAGAGGACACTTCTCTCTAGCTATTAGCTAGCTAACACAATATATGAAAGCCCTAAATTAACCCTACAAAACCCCCAAAACCCCCAACCCCCCCCTCCTTTCAAAAACAAAAAACAAAAACCCCAGCTCCTGAGCTGCTGACACGTGGATGATCTTTTACCAACCGGGACTAAAGGCCCTCCTCTCTGGGCTCGCCGCAGCGGCCACGTGGAGCCCCATCTGTCCCGGTTCGTATAAGAACCGGGACTAAAGGTGTTGGGCTTTAGTCCCGACCCTTTAGTCCCGGTTCCCGAACCGGGACAAATGGGCCTTATGAACCGGGACAAATGGGTCTTTTTCTACTAGTGAGACAAACATGGTTGCATGTGCAGTCAACCATGGTTGCCAAGTTCTTTATGACTTGTTAGCCATAATGGAAGCAGTGAGGTGGTGGAATGGAATGCACAAACAAAATTGACTGCAGAACAAATGGAGTATGGATGCCAATTAAAAGTGTTGTGCATTTCCCACGCAAAACCAAACGTATTTGCCATGCTGTATACGCTATAGATTCGCCACTTTGAAAAGAAAGAAGACAAAACTAACCTGCAGTTTCCCATATTTTGTATCAGATATCCTGTCTGCGGCAAGCACAACCTTGACAGCATCATACATCCACGCAGAGACAGCAAACTTATGTGGAGGCGGCGGGCCTCCTATCTCAGTAAAGTCGACAGTGGACAAATCAAGACGATCGACGTACATGAGCTGGTTTACACAATAAAGCAAGCAAGTAAATCAGAATATAACAATGATCGGTGTTGTGCAGGAAAGGAAAACAGATAAAAAACCGGGAAAAAAGAAAAGGAAAATGACCACGGTTTAAACGTCGTTGGAAGTACAGTCTCCCTTGAGTCACATGTTGAAAAAAAAGGGAAGAAAGATTTGCCATCTATCTATGTTGTTAGTTGCCACCTATATATGTCGTTAGCTGCCATCATGCTATGTTGGCAGTTGCCATCTTATTATGTTGTTAGTTGCCACCAGTTCAACATGATAGTTGCCATCCAGATTGTATAAAGAGAATGAATATAGGAAGTGAACACTATGTGTGTTATAGGAAAATGCAATTGCCTTGTATACACCAACTACAGTTGCCATGGATCAAACAAACTTTACTTTGACATGTAAAATCACAAAAAAATGAAACAAAAGGTTGGCATGCACGTTGGACTATGGTTGCCATAAAAAAAAGAAGCAAAAAATCGGTTAAAAGCTCTGTCAAAACAATGGGTTGTCAGATTATGGCCAAAACAGAGATACCAAAATGCAAAACAATTTGGTTGCCACTTATGAACAGCTGAAATGTTGATTTAGGAAAGAATGAACCGTGGTAAGAGCATTTGCATAAGAGTAGGGAAAAAATACCATTAGGTGCAAGCGACAGCCCTTCTGGTACGTCTTATTTGAGAATGCATCATGCACCGATAGCCCCCTGTGTTGCAACTTGCCACGGTATCCCTGCCTGTGTGGTTGTGTCATAAGAACCTGCAAACAATGACATTGTAGTACATTAGTAGAATGCCATTTCCAAGCCCACAAACATGTCAACTGTCCTTTTTCTGATCATGCATCGTACCTATGTTCGCGTACTGCTCAAGTAGTGGCAGCAACGGTCCTGCGGGAATGAGTTGATTGTACTCTATTGGATCCCAAGGGGGCGCTTGCGGCCTTCGAGAAAACCAAGGATCAGTCCCGTCTTCATGGTTCATTTTTTTCTGCTTCTCCCAATGTGTTTTCAGTCACTGCATGAACAAGAACGCATTAATATTCAAATTGCATTTTGTTGTTTCCAAATAAAAGGAAACACGGCAATCTTATCACATTTCTTGCATAAACAACCAAAACAGCATGGCTAGTAGGAAAACATCGCAGCCGTGCATTTCTGTTGATAGGGCATGCACATTCATTCTCTTTTCTACAACCTGGATGGCAAATATCATGCTCAACTGATGGCAACAACCAACATAATTTGATGGCAAGTAACAACATAACATGATGGCAACTAACAACAAACATAGGTGGCAACTAATTTTTCCCCCTCCATATGTACCTCCCCAATTGCTCTTTTTTCTGCCATGATCTTAGTGATTCCTAACTCTTAGTGAATCCTACACATCCTTCTCGACCACCTACTGGTAGCAACCCCAACATAAAAGCTTAGATCAGATCTAGGATACAGCATGGCAGATTTTGTGTTCGTTTGAGGGCAAAGGGGAATAAACATGAACGGCCGGATTTCATGTTAGTTGTAGATCCATGCGACACAAATCTATGGGTGTGTTTGCCAAGACAGTGTGTATCCAGTCGCCATCTATGTTGGCAATCTGGAAGTGAAATTATTGGGGCCAGGGGAAGGAGGGGAAGGAGGAGGAGATAGGAGAACGACCTGTTAGCTCGTTGCCGTGTTTTCCGTCGATGGGGAGGGGGGCGCTAGAGATCTGTTCTGGTTGCCATGGCAACTAGAGAAGGAATACGATGGAGGTAGGGGAAGATTGGCCGATTCAGAGGTTGGGGACGACGACGGACGGTGGCACTGTGGTTCGCAGGCGGATAGGGACGATGGGCGAGAGAGGTTGTGCGGGTCGCGGGGTCGCTCGCCCGGATGTGTGGGCGATCGCGCCACACACCGGACGTGCGGGCTGTGGCTGGGTGCGCCCGGACGCTGTCGTGTGGGCGGGGTTGTGTCGATGCCACACGAGGCGTGCGGCACAGCCCCCTAGATGCCACACGTGTGGTGGATATCGGCGTCCCAGCGTGGGTATGATGCCACACTCACTCAGTTAAGTTTACGCATCAGATAAGAACCAATCTGTGGTTGCATGGGAGTTTCCGCTCTGTCCTGCGTGGTGTATGATGTAATGATTGTTATAACTTTTCTGTTTCATAAATATATATATGTTGTGGTATTTTCAAAAGAAAAATCTGCGGTTCAATGGGACTTTTCTAGTTTACTGGGATTTTTAGATATAATAACTGGCAAAATTTAATGGACATTTCTAAAATAGGAATTTACAGTTGCTTTGAACTAGAAAATGTTGTGGCTTTGTAATTTTGTTGGGACATGGGATTGACAGTCTTTAACACGAGTAGCTGCTAGGCCATTCTTCTTGCATTGTTTTGGTAAATTATGTCCTGGCAATTGATTAACTGGGTGGATGAGTCCCAAGTATTTTAGTGACTTCTCTAAAAAAAAAGTATTTTAGTGACTCTGGCAGTATGAATTGACATCTCCATTCAGAGATTCACTAAGCAGAGAAAACACAGTGACCGCGTGGCCTAATGGATAAGGCGCTCGCCTCCGGAGCGGGAGACTCTGGGTTCGAGTCCCAGCGTGCGTGGTCGCCTTTTTTTCTGTTTTAATTTTCTTACATTCGAGTCCCAGCGATTCTGTCTTCGTTTTTCTCCCATCTACTTTTTAACATTTTTCACCGCTTACAATAACTTTTTGTTCATTTTATCTATTATCCCAAAAAAAAAAATGTACGAAAGGGCGAAAAACTCTTGTAACGCAGATTTGTTGCGTATTTTTTTTTTGAGGATTGTTGCGTATTTTTCTGCAGCATCGGTCGTGTTGCAGGATTTATTTTTTACAACATAGGTCGTGTTGCAGATTTTTTTTTCCTGCCTTCACTTTTTTTTTGCAACAAAGATATTGTTGCAGAAAAACATTGCAGCTGAGGTGATGTTGCAGAATTTTTTCCTTTGTCTTCACCTCTATATGATGTTACGGAAGAAATTTATGCAACATAACTGATGTTGCAGAAATCTTTCTTGCAACAGAGCAGTTGTTGCAAAATAAAACACCACTGTCGCCGCAAGCTCGTCGGAGGGAAAGAGACATGCGCGATCCAGTAGGCCACATGTCGATCCTGAAAAAAGGAGCCAGACCAGGAATCAAACTGATTACCTTGTCCTCCAGACTAAACATCTTGCCACTCCACTACGCTGCCTATTGGTGATAAAAAATAGCACAAAACATATAATAATACATTAGGCCGGTGAAAACATGTCCATCGGTCCATCGATCTGGACCTCTCAAGAGAAAGTTATGTGTTTTATTCGCACTTCTGAGGACTCGATCTCTCGAATAATAAAGGTTGTAAAAAACATGGGGTGACCAGCTAGACAGCAGATATTTTATGGTTACAAGAAGGGAAATAGACTTTATGATTTCAACTTTCTATAAGTATACAAATTATCAACTGTAGGCTTCTTGCCATTTGTGGAGATATTTCTAAAATGCCAAAACGCCTCCATTCACTTGAGGCAAGTGAGGAAACACCTTTGCTTTTCTAGGCGTTTCATCAAAATGCCTAAAAAAATATATATTAAGGCAATTAAAAAGAACACGTCAAAATACTTTTTAATGCACGCAAGCTGCCATAGACAACTTAATTCAGTCGGACTTTTTCTTTGCTAGTAAGACTTGTATTACAATCCAGCTTACACAAGTCCACAACTTCCGTGGGACCAGAGCCCAGCCAAACTACTATTTTACCATCAGTTCTAACAAATTTAGCTAAATAATCGCTAACCACATTTTGGTTACGATTGATATGAATAACACTCGTCATCTTACAAGATAGGGCCGTCTTAGATTTTGACACAGGGACTTCGATTTCGATGGACTGGCCATGGAACAGACGAACACCCCCAGCTCCAAGGAGGAAAAACACTCGCAAATTTGAAAAACGTTCATCGATTGAAAAAAAGTTCATGAATTTGACAAAAGTGTTAGCAAAATTGAAAAAAGTTCATCGATTTGAAAACAAGTTCACAAATTTGAAAAAAAGTTCACAAATTGAATACTTTATTCACAGGAGGCCGCCCGACTGTGCCAGTCCACTGTCACACGTGCAAACATGGAAAAAAAATAAAATAACAGTTTTAAGTACCTATTTAAACTATGATTTTAAATATTTTTTTCTTCAAACTTGACATGGATGCCTAGCATGGGCATGCCCACCTGCCATAAGTTGAGGTCATTTCATGAATGTCCAAAAAGACATCATGTTCAACGGAGGGTGTTCGGCTAGAAGGCTTCGTCTGAGAGCATGTTGTTTCTGACATCCTTGAAATGGCCTTATTTTTTCCATGGCCTTGTATGACCAATTCAACGCACCATGTCAAGTTTGTTTTGGTTCTTGACAATTTTTCCATTTTCTGGAGATTTCTCGGTCAAAAAAGACCGATAAATGACCGGACGTGTCGAAACTTGCATACGGTGTCAAAAATCGTTCAAACCTGACATGAATGCCTACCATGGGCATGCCGACCTGTTTGCAAAATTTGATGTCATCTGAAGGATGCCCAAAAATAGATCATGTTCAACAAAGGGTGTTTAGGTAAGCTAGAAGCCCAGAAGGCTCCGTTGAAAGCACGTTGATTTTTAGCATCCTTGAAATGGCACTAATTTTTCTTCATGGCCTTGGACGACCAATTCAAGGCAAAATGCCAAGCTGTTTTGGTTTTCGAATCTTTTTGCATTTTCTGGAGTTTTCTCTGTGAAAAAAGACTGACAACTGTTCGAACGTGTCGCAACTTGCATACGGTGTCAAAAATGATTCAAACCTGACATCAACAATTTCTAACACCGTATGCAAGTTGCGACACGTGTGGCCATTTATCGGATTTTTTACTAAGAAAACTCCAGAAATGCAAATTTTGTTGAAAACCAATTCACTTAGCATGGTGCCTTGAATCGGTCATAAAAGGCCATGGAAAAATTTGGGCCATTTCAAGGATGTTGAAAAACGTGCCCTCAGACGGACCTTTCTGACCTTTACCCGAACACTCTCCGTTGAACATATGGTGTTTTTGTGGGCATACTTGAAATTATCCCAACTTTTGCATGCAGGTGTGCATGCCCATGATAGGCATCCATGCCAAGTTTGAGTGATTTTCGACACCATATGTAAGTTACGACACGTCCGGCCATTTATCGCCCTTTTTGACCAAGAAAACTCCAGAATATGAAAATTAAAACCAAAACAACTTGGCATGGTGCCTTGAGATGGTCATACAAGTAAATAAAAGAAATTTGAGGTCATTTTACGGATGTCGAGAAACAACGTGCTCTTAAACGGAGCCTTCTGACCTACCCAACTTAAACATGGTGTTTTTTTTTACATTCTTGAAATCGTCCCAACTTTTGCAAGTCGGTGGGCATGCCCATGGTAGGCATCCATTCTAGGTTTGAAGCAAAAAAAATAAAAAAAATTTAAAATCATAGTTTGAACAGGTACTTCAAATTACTATTTTGAGTTTTTAACATAAGTAATAAATACAAAGAGGTAAAATTGAAAACCGTAAGTGCTTGTTAAAAAAGCATTTAATAAATATTTGAAACAAAAAAGTATTTAAAATCATTATTTAAAAAAGGTACTTAAAACTTGTACTTTGGTATTCAAAAAGAGAAAAATGAATTAACCAAAAATAGAGAAGGCAAAAAGTAGAAAATAAAATAAAACGCTTAGGCCTTGGCGCCCAAGAGGTCACGGATTTGGAAAATGTTCATCACATTTAAAAAAAATAAACATGGATTTGAAAATTTCCACAAAATTTAAAAAACAAATCACTATAAAAAGTTGAAAAAAAAATGTTCCCGATTTTGCGAACATTGGCCCAGTCATTTTTTTGGTTTTGGAAACATTCTCGGAGGTCGTGAACCATGTTTTTTCTTTTTATCTTCTCTCCTGTTTTTTTTTTCTTCTTTTTCGTCTTCTTTCACTTTTCGTTTTTTCTGTTTATTGTTTCTATTCTCATAAATTCAAATTTCCAGAATTCATTTTTTTCATTATTTTCTGGATTTTTGTGGTATTCAAAATTTCTTACTGTTTCTCGAAAAATGTTCATGTCTAAAATTTTGTTTGCTATTTTTAAAAAATGCTCTTATTTTTGCATTCTGAGCAAGTTTGAAAGACATGAACATTTTTAAAAAAATTCTGTCCATTTTTGTGAAATACCAATATTTTTATTTATGAACAAAAAAGGATAAATAAAAATCTGAGTGAAAACCGTGCAGAAAAAACGAAAGAAAATCCAAAGAGTGAAGGTGCTGTATTTTTTTCTTAGCGTTATTTAGAGCAAGAAGAGGAAAATAAAGCTTATAGGCAGACCGGAATAGCCATCCCAGATGGTTGTTCACTTGAACATAGTGCATGAGGGCTGCAGTTCGAATCCCATAACGGACATCCATTTTTATGAAGTTTAAACTTAAAAAAGAAACTAAACGGGCTGAGCCCATGTGGGACGCGCAAGAAACTAAACGGGCTGAGCCCATGAGGAGGGGCGTGCGCCGGGAATTGTACGAACACGTATACGTACATACATACGAAAGTGGGTACAAATTGGGAAATGTCCATACTACCATTTATACCTTTTGTAAGGGGGTGTACCAAAGCGGGACTCCTTGCACAATCCCTCTAACCAGAAAATTTCTTTTTTGACCCAAAACTTTCTCAGAGTATCTCTAATAGATAATGTTGATACAAAAAAACTAACTTTTGCATTTTCAAGACCCAAAAAAAAATTACATCTCCGCCTTCTAAAGATGTAAAATACAACACCTCGAGATGCAAATATATATCTCCACCTACAGAAGATGTAAAACGATTGGTTGCGCGCCAACTGTCCAACTGCCTTCATTCGGCTTCCGCCAGCCAGACCCCCGCCTGCCACCCGCTCGACGCCCGACGCGTCCTCCTCCTTCGCCGCCGCTGGTCTGACCCACCTCGCCGTGGCCGCCGTCGGCACGACCACGGTCCCCAATTCGGCCTCTGCCTCCATGCCGTCGCCCCGAATTTGCCCCATTTCGGCCGTTCGCCATCGTGCGCAGAGCCGCCAAGCCACGCGGTGGAGGCGTGAAGCGGCCGGCGGCCAACCAATCTCTGGCGGCCAAAATTTTGAAACCGGGCGCGGCTGCGCGCGCGGGGGGGGGGGGGGGGGGGGGGGGGGGGGGGTGGAGGGGGGGCAGTGGCGAAGCCACGCTTAACCTGTGTAGTCGCTTGACTACACATGATCTGGCAAATCGTAGACTGCCGCATGCGTGCACCTCACCGCTAAATACAGGTTATAGAATATTTTGCATGAGATTTGACCGGCCCATTTAATAGAAGGAGGGTACCTCAGATTTGGCTGGCCCATTTAACAAAAGGAAACTACGGAAGTCGTAGTTAAACTTCCCTAACTAGCCTAAAAAAAATTAAACTTCCCTAACTAGTTGATCCTCAAACCACGCACTACTCCTTCAATTTCTCTTCTTTATTTTCACCTGCTCCGTGTAATCCCTAATGGCCAATTGGGCACATCACCGTGGGGAGGAGCGCGGCACCTCCGCGGCTCCACTAGTATCCGACTCTCCGCAGACTGCAACACTGCAGCTCTGGCGACCGGCGAGTGCACCAAGCAGTAGTCCACCCCCACTGCTTGGCCGTACTGCAGTACGCACTTCCGGCAAGCACACCAGGAGTCTAGGACGAGGCCCTTCCTGATCAAGTCTAAAAAGGTCTTCTTTTTCATCCAATTATCTTCTCATATTAAGAAAATTCCAAATTTGTTTCTCTTAGCAAAAGCTTGTTTTTTGGGTTAAGTCTGGTTATGGTAAACAGATAAATTTGTCAAGAAGTGACAATTCAAGTAAATATATTAGTGATGATCCAAGACTCCAATTTGAAAAAGGTTAGTGTGATCTTTGCAGAAAACTAGTAGATAAAAAGTACACTGGTTTTCCTTTAGTATTTCTGTGGTGAAGCTCATTGATTTTGGACAACAACACTTCAGACTGAGCATATTCCACAATGAAATATAGCAAGTCTGATTTGGCTAACAGAATAGGCGATGGATTCTTGTATCATCGTCTCATAACCTATGTTAAACTTGATGTATTTCAGTCTATTAGTATCAAAATATGCATGATCAGAAAGGGCTGTTATCATAAATATGTTTGCAATAAAGTATGATACCTTATGGTCCTGCTTAATTTGTCTAAAGAAATCTATTTGAAAAGCTTGACATCACAAGGTTTGCGTCGTGGCACCACCACTGGGGGGGGGGGGGGGGCAGGCCTTCCTCCTCTCTCCGCCTCGAATCGCCGCTCCTCTGCCGCCCCGATTCACCACCCCCGCCGCCCCTCCGATGCTCCTCTGCCGCCCCCACGCACAGCCACCGCCGCCCCGACGTTGCCCCAACGCCGCCACCTTGAATCGCGTCGTGCCGCCGCCATCCCCACTGCCGCCGCCTCGATTCGGCCGCCGCCAACTAGTTTTTACATCATCTATTGAAGTTGCTCTTTTACATCTCCAATATACATAATTTGTTAGAGTTGTTTCTTTTTTATAGATGCAATATGCACTTTTTAAAGATGTAACTTTTTACATCTTCTGGTTTACATTTTCAAATTTGCATCATCTATTGGAGACGCTCTCAAGAAGAGCAAGAATTTCATTTTGTCGTGAACACTGCTCCACTGCCCCAAGCTGAGACATATGTCTAGGTTGTGAAGATTAGATCTCCTGCCTAGATGCCGTGAGATGAGAACGAGCGCCGCGATTTCAACTCCTCTCGGCTCTGCCTCCGAGGCATGCATCACCCAGACCTCGATCGTGATGCTCCTGCGTTCCTCCTAGCCCTGCCGTGGCCGCCGGGCTAGTGGAAATCAGGCGGTACACAGGCGGCGGTGCGGACAGAGGCCGTCGGTGGACCAGTACCAGATGAGTTCGAGCGACTGTATGGACGGAGGCCGTCGGTGGACTAGATGAGTTCGAGCGACTGTACTCCGTGGTGTGTATTCGATAGAGCATCGTGTACGAGGGGGCCATGACTGGACCGGCCATGGTGGACCGCATTCCAGTTGACGGACTGGATTCACGCTACCTCTCGGTCCTTTTTAGTCTTCATATAAATTTTGTCCAAAATTAAAGTATCTTTATTTTGATCAAATTTATACAAAAAAGTATCAACACTCATAGTGACAAATCAATATTGTTTGATTCATTATGGAATGTAGTTTCATAATATATGTAGATATTGATGTTTTTAATATAAATTTGGTCAAACTTTGAAATTTTAACTTTACAAAAATCTAATACGCGGAGTAAAAAGACCGGAGGGAGTATATATAAGTGGGCTATGACAGCTCGACTAGATGACTTGAAGTTTTCAGCTTTCTAGAGCTTTGCCAGAAAAGAAAGACTAGCTGCAAGACCCAAGAATAATCAAACAAGGGCAGCTACACTGACAGACTGACTAGCACTAGCCTACTCATTAATAATTTTGTAATAATTTCTTCATTATAAAGTTTGCACACTCACAACTCACAGAGGCACCGAGCCCGATCAAGCATTGCGCGGCGTCGCCGGCGTCCGCGATGGCCGGCTTTTCGAACGCCACCACCTGTGCTCTCCTCCACCTCATCATCTTCCTCTTCCACCTTCCTACTCCTGCCGTCTCCTTGTCGTTCAACTACTCGACGTTCAGCTTGGCAGACCAGAACGCCATCAAGGTCGAAGGCAACGCGTCCTTCGGCGACGGATGGATCGACATCAGCGCCGACAGGTACGGCAGCATCGACAACAGCACCGGCCGGGCGTCCTACAGCTCCCAGCCGGTGCCGCTCTGGGACAAGGCGACCGGCGAGGTGGCCAGCTTCACCACGCGGTTCGACTTCGCCATCGTCGGCGACAAGAACAACAAGGGGCAAGGCATGGCGTTCTTCCTTGCCGGCTACCCGTCTAGCCTGCCGGACCGCTGCCCCGTCTACGCCTTCGGCCTTACCAACCAGAGCGCGGACGCCGTGGCGTCCGGCGACGGCCGGTTTGTGGCGGTGGAGTTCGACACCTTCAACAATTCAATAATATCCGACCCCAACCAGACCTACGACCACATCGGCATCGACGTCAACTCGGTCAGGTCGATGAGCACGCTGACCTTGCCGAGTTTCGACCTCATGAACAACCTCACCGCCGCCATCGAGTATGACGGCGTTTCCAGCGTCTTATCGGTGACGGTGTGGCTCGGTGATGATAATAAAGGACAGCCGAGAGGCCAGAGTTTCAACCTCAGCTCCAAGGTTGACCTCAAGAGCGCACTGCCGGAGCAGGTTTCCGTTGGCTTCTCCGCGTCCACGTCCACCTCCTTCGAACGGCATCAGCTACGCTCTTGGTATTTCAACTCTTCGTTGGAATCGCGGTCTCCACCACCACCATCCTCACCGTCAGGGCCAGGTTCTGGAGTTATAGCCGGAGCAGCTGCTGGGGCAACAATGTTCCTTGTGCTCCTCTTCGCAGCTGCAGCAGCACTTGTAGTGCGCCGGCGCCGTCGTCAGAACATCATGGAGATGGAGGACGATTACACAGACTCGGAAGACGAAGGTGAGCCGATGACGGAGATCGAGATGGGGACAGGGCCAAGGCGGTTCCCATACCACGAGCTCGTAGGGGCCACGAAGAACTTCGCCGCGGAGGAGAAGCTTGGGCAAGGTGGCTTCGGCGCGGTATACCGAGGTTATCTGAGAGAACCAGCTGGGCTTGCCGTGGCCATAAAGAGGTTGGAGTCCTCCATGCAAGGTAAGAACGAGTACAAGTCGGAGATCAAGGTGATAAGCAGGCTGCGTCACCGAAATCTCGTGCGGCTGATCGGCTGGTGCCACGGCCGCGACCAGGAGCTCATGCTGGTCTACGAGCTCATGCCCAACCGCAGCCTCGACATCCATCTCCATGGGAAGGGCACATTTCTTACATGGCCAATGAGGATGAAGATATTGCTGGAGCTTGGGTCTGCACTGCTCTACCTCCATGAGGAGTGGGAGCAATGCGTGTTGCACCGGGACATCAAGCCCAGCAACGTGATGCTCGACGAATCCTTTGGAGCCAAGCTAGGCGACTTCGGGCTCGCGAGGCTCGTCGACCACGCCGCGGGGATGCAGACGATGACCGCAGTCTCAGGCACTCCTGGCTACTTGGACCCCGAGTGCGTGAGCACCGGCAGGGCCAGTGCCGAGTCCGACATGTACAGCTTTGGAGTTGTTCTATTGGAGGTGGCATGCGGCAGGAGGCCAATGAGTATAATTGCGGCCGACCAGGACCAGCACAAGAATGGCGGCGTCTTCCGGCTGGTTGAGTGGGCCTGGGAACTATACGGCCGGGGAGCCATCCTCGAGGCCGTTGACGAGCGGCTGAACGGAAACTACAACATGGTGGAGGTAGAGAGGGTGATGGTCGTCGGGCTGTGGTGCGCGCACCCAAACCCAGCCGCGCGGCCGTCCATTAGGACAGCCATGGCCACTCTCCAGCCCAAGGTCAACCAAGCCTGCTGCCAGCTGCCGGTGCTTCCTTCAAAGATGCCGGTGCCAATGTACGCGCCGCTGTCACCGCCGCTCACCTCAGGCAACGTCGTTGGGGTGTCATCGTTGTCCTCCTCCACCGTGCCATCTCTTGCCTTGGCCGATGTTGTTGGGATGTCGTCGATGATATCGTCCAACATACCACCGCACACCTCTGGTACCACATCCTCCGACGCTAGCACTTCAACAGCCAGTTCGAAGACCTCTTCCTCGCTACTGAAACATCATCACCCGTAGTAATTTATGATCTGAGTTTGATTTGTTCCCGGAGTGTTGATGTAATGACGCCAGGATGGGACTGGCAGCCGGAATGGTCCTCGGTATGTTCATGTGTTTGATATCCATAAGAATGGTTGGGTTTTTAAGTTGGCTTACCAAGCTTATCACAACCCTCCCCTTTTCCCAGTGTTGGGATCGGCTATGTTTATAGAAGAACATAGGCAGAGTTCATGTGTTACTACGGTCAGTAATATGCAAGGAGCTGGACAGATTGCATTCACATGACGCCATAAGCAACATCAAAGGAGCCCCATACAAATTTTATTTCAGGCTGACATAGAGTGCCAAGAAATGAAAAGCAAGGAGCCCCATACAAAGGAGCCCTATACAAATTTTATTGATGGATAGCTAGCCCACCAACGTATTGACTCAAACAAAAAAAGTGAATCTCATATTAATAAAGAGGTTTAGTCGTTTAGACATAACCAAGAACACAAACTCATTATACGGATGAACTATCCAGAGGAGAATTCTGCTCATTTTCAAACTCAATAATTGGTGATGCAGAGCAGAGACAAAGCACCGAACCCTTATTTTCTTTACTTTCAGAAACCTAAGCCGTACTACAATCAACAGCCATTTAGTGGATAAAATTCTAGTGGCACATACCAACATTACCTAACCCCACTGGGAAGAGGAAGTAGCCAAGAAAGAAGGTCATACCAGCATTGCCAAAGCTTTCCCAACACTGCCCCACTTCTGAACTCTGAGATTTGAACTCCTGCCTTGATGATGTCTTCTGCACACATACTGAGCCTCAACTTTGGATTTTCAATGTTTGATAACCATGATATGCACAGATTTCGCACAGGAGTTGATTTGATACTGACCCTCATGCAGATTATCGGTGTTATTAGTAGAGTTATTAGTAGCCAGCATTGAACAAAAAAGAAGGTAAGAAACATTTGAAGTTTAACATGCTCAGTCAGTCAAGGCATGTTTAATGTTTTACCATGACCTACAAACTGAAATTTATTTTCGAAAAATACACCACACAAAAAGCTGAATTCGAGGACTTTCATTATTTATTTTCCTTTCTTAGCATTTGAAGCACTTTGGAACTAAAAATAGCAATATGAAACTCAGAGCATCTCTAGCAGATCCCGTAAAGGGGGGCATCCGACAAAATAACCACCTGTTTACGGGACGAGTGCGTTTTTTCCGTCCCGAATAGATCACGCAAAATGTTCGTCCTGTAATTGTTTTTGCAGGAACCTGCATATTCCGGGCCGTTTCCGTCATATCTATGGGGTTGGGGGGCAATTTTTATAGGGACCTGAGAAATAAATAACGGTTGGCGGGAGGGAACGTCAGCTGCCGCCACGGTCTTTCCAAGCCTGACCTCGCAGGAACGCCTCAACGCCAGCAACCACTTGACCCTAGCTGCCGCCGCCCTGCGAGCCGCAAGCGAGAGCTACGCGAGCTGAGCTAGCTAGCTAACTTTTGGAGACGGGTTATTTTTTGGCTAAACTTTCACACAAGAGTTAGATTTGTCGATTAGGCCGAGAAGGAGTTGCAGTTGACTAGTTGACTCGGAGGGTTTCAGTTTTATTGACTAAGCTAGAGCTTTGCCAAAAAAGAAAGACTAGCTGGAAGACCCAAGAAGAATCAAACAAGGCCAGCTAGACTGACAAGTACTAGGTCGCTTGTTCCTGGCGTTTTGTAGTAATAATTTCTTTATGTATAAAGTTTTAGAGGCAGGTCATCTCTAGCTGAACTTTCACACGAGAGTTAGATTTGTCGGTTTGGCCGACAATGAGTTGCAGTTGACTAGTTGACTTGGAGGGTTTCAGCTTTCTAGACTAGCCTAGAGCTTTGCCAAACAAGAAAGACTAGCTAGAAGACCCAAGAATAATCAAACAATGACACCTCGTCATCTTCTTCTACCTTCCTGCTCCTGCCGTCTCCTTGTCCGTCAACTACTCCACGTTTAGCACAGAAGACCAGAAGGACTTCAAGATCGAAGGCAACACATCCTTCGGCCCCAACGGAGTGACCTACATCATCACGAGGAGTTACGGTAGCGTCGACAACATCATTGGCCGGGCGTCGTACAACGCCCAGCCGGTGCAGCTCTGGGACAAGTCGACCGGCGAGGTGGCCAGCTTCACCACGCGGTTCGAGTTCGCCATATCCGGCGACAACAGCAACAGGGGCATGGCATTTTTCCTCGCCGGCTACCCGTCTAGCCTGCCTGCCGACGGCCCCGCCTACAACCTCGGCCTCACTAACCAAAGCGCAGACGCCGTGGCGTCCGGCGACAGCCGGTTCGTGGCGGTGGAGTTCGAGAGTTATTTACCCAAAACCATCACATTTGGACTAGGGTAACAACTTGATACCAGATTCAAGGCAGGCCATAAAAAACCACCAGAATTGTGCCTATATTTGGCCGTGAAAACAGCCAAGCCGACAGGTGGGTCCCGTCGTCGGGCTGACGTGGCAAAGACCGAGCACAAAAAAATTGTTGACTAGGCGCGGGCCCCGCCTGTCATTGACTACGTGATCATCTTCATCTCATCTTTATTTCCTTTGAGCAATGCATCGAGCAGCTTGTGTGCGGTCGAGCCACCTCTGTCCATGCGAGACGAGAGCTTCATGGCCATGGCAGCCCCCTGCTCAAGCTAGCCTCGTCCGCCACAGACTCTTCCCCGTGCGCCATGAACCCTTGAATCCCGCCGCCGCCCTGCTGGCATGGACGGCCGAGCCGAGAGCTCCATGGCCACCATGGCAACGGCACGCCGCCGTCCTCCTTCCCCGTCTCTCTCCTTGCCGAGTGGCGGCGCCCACCTATCTTCCCCCGTCGTCACGCCATGGAGAGGAAGACGAGCCGCCGCCGCTCCCCATGAGGCACTGACGCCACCTCCCGGAGGTCGGCCCGTAGCTCGCCGCTGCGCTCGCCGTGCGCCGCCGGCAATCCATGGAGAGGCAGACGAGCTGCTCCGCTCCCCATGAGCCCCTGACGACGCTTCCTCGAGCTCGGCCTGCAGCTCGCCGTTGCGCTCACGCCACCATCCGCAGAGGAACACCATGGACGTCGGGCCGTTGGCCGCGGGCGCGCTAGCGGCGGCGACGCTCGACCAGGGCGACCCCTGCCGAGCACGAGCAACCCAAGTCCCCCATCGCCTCCACAAGCGCACACGAATAACCATGGACGCCACCCAAGTTTCTCACTGCCGCGGCTGCATCTGCCGGCTCCATGGTGCGCGGCTGCGCGACCTCACCTGTGGGGACGGTCGCCTTCTTCTTCACGCAGGCGCCTCTGCTCTCGGGTGGAGGCGTCCGGCCTGCCGTTCCTCTGGTCCTTACTCTCGCCGTTCCGCTGGTCACTGCTCCGGCGTGGCCATGGCGTGCGGTGCTTTCTTCAGTGACCAGAGGATGAATGCACAGAAGGTGCTCGATGGAATGCTCCATAGAATAAATGTTGTGAAGAAGATAACTTGCTAGTCATTGACAGGTGGGTCCCACATCTCATTTGCCACATCAGTCGGTCAAACTTTTGGGTCTTCGCCACGTCAGCCCGACAGGCAGGACCCACCTGTCGGTTTGGCTATTTTCACGGCCAAATCCCATTATCAGTGCTCCGTGTTACACATTAGGCGCAATTCTGGTGGTTTTTTGTGCCCTGTCTTGAATCTGGTACCAAGTTGTTACCCTGGCCCCAAGTGTGGTGGTTTTGGTTAAATAACTCTGAAGTTCGACAACTTCAACAATACAACAGTATCAGACCCCGACGCCAGCTACGACCACATCGGCATCGACGTCAACTCCCTTAGATCGGTGAGCACACTGCCCCTGCCGAGGTCCACCTTCACGAACTTCTCCCTGACCTCGACCGCGGTGATCGAGTACGACAATGTTTCCAACATCTTAGCGGTGACGTTATGGGTCGTGGACTACCTCAGGCAATACAAACAGAGTTACAACCTTAGCTCCAAGGTTGACCTCAAGAGCGCACTGCCGGATCAGGTCTCCGTTGGCTTCTCTGCTTCACCACGCGCTTCACGTTCGCCATTGTAGGCGACATAAACAACAAGGGGTAGGGCATGGCCTTTTTCCTCACCGGTCAATCTATCATGCCGGCCAACTGCCCCGACCACAACCTCGGCCTCACCAACCAGACACCGGACGACCTGGCCTCCGGTGACAGCCGGTTCGTGGCAGTGGAGTTCGACACCTTCAACAATACAGAGCTAGGTATCTGACCCCGACACCACCTATGACCACATTGGCATAGACGTCAACTCCCTAGTATCGGTGGAAACACTGACCCAAGAGAGCTTTGACCTCATGGACAACATGACCGCCGAGATCGAGTACGATGGTGTTTCCAGCATCTTAAATGTGACAGTATGGCTCGGTGATGATAAATATGGTCGGCCGAGAGGTAGGATTTACTGGCTTAGCTCCGAGGTTGACCTCAAGAGTGCACTGCCGGAGCAGGGTGGCAACAGTCGTACTGCGCCACCGTCGTCGTGGGAACATGATGGAGACCGAGGAGAACTACACAGACTTGAATGTGAAGGCAAGCCGATGACGGAGATAGCCATGGGGACGGGGCCAAGACGGTTCCCATACCAGGAGTTGGTGGAAGCCACGAGGAACTTCGCCGCGGAGGAGAAGCTTGGGCAAGGTGGCTTCGGCGCCATATACCGAGGCTATCTGAGAGGAGAGCCAGCTGATCTAGCCATGGCCATAAAGAGATTCTCCAACTCTAAGCATGAGGGGTCTTCCATGCAAGGAGAGAGGGAGTACAAGTCAGAGATCAAGGTGATAAGCAGGCTGCGTCACCGGAACCTCGTGCAGCTCCTCGGCTGGTGCCATGGCCGTGAGGAGCTCCTGCTGGTCTACGAGCTCATGCCCAACCGCAGCCTCGACATCCATCTCCACGGAAAGCAGGGCACCTTCCTCATGTGGCCAATGAGGTACGTACGTCATGTACCCTAATAACATATCATAGAACTAGCTATAGATCACTACCACACTGAGTCCCTATGCCGACGGCATCGGCATAGGTCTGATTCCCGTCGGCATAGGCCTATGCCAACGGCCACCGTCGGCGTAGCACCGTTGGCAACATATACGTCGGCGTACCCCGGGGCCCCGTCGGCATAGAAAGGCCGTCGACATAGATGTCTACCCCGACGGCGTCCGTACATCTATGCCGACGGCCCGGCCCGTCGGCAACGTTCCACGCCAACGGCGTCTGACGGTGCCGCCGTCAAGAGCGACCCAATCAGTGGCGGCCACGTGGCGATGCATTGCCGACGGTAAGGCTGTCGGCATATATTCAAATCTATGCCGACGGCTTAGCCGTTGGCATAGAATCATCATGTGGCGGCCGCTGGTAGCTCCTGGGGCGAAGCTACGCCGACGGCTAAGCCGTCGGCATAGATTCATATCTTAGCCGACGGCTTAGCCATCGGCGTAGCTTCGCCCCAGGAGCTACCAGCGGCCGCCACGTGGAGCCTATGCCGACGGCCTAGCCGTCGGCATATGTTAAAACTATGCCGACGGCTAGGCCGTCGGCATAGGTTCCACGTGGCGGCCACTGGTAACTCGCGGGGGGTCTATGCCGATGGCTAAGCCGTTGGCGTAGTTTTTGCCTGTGTTTTTTTTTCATTTTTCCGTTTCAAATCATATCAAATAGCAGATATATAGCAGGTATATAGCAGAAAAAGACACCCAAAGCACCACCATCACAACCAACAGCACCACCATCAAGAGCATCATAAATATAAGAAACAACATAAGCATATGAGCATATCACAAATCAACACCAACACCAACACCACCACCATCACATCCTCACAACGAGCAACATAAGCATATCAGAAACATAAGCATCTAGCTAAGAGCACAAGTCATCCGAAGCTGAATTAGCATAAGAAGCACACAAGTCATCCGAAGTAGCATAAAAGAGCACACAAGTCACAGGCTTAAGCGCCAGTACGTCCACGACCACCGCCAAGGTCGTCACCGCCACGTCCGCCAAAGCCCAGGTCGTCACTGCTACCGGCAGCGCTACCGCCATGACCGCCACCGCCTCGGTGGATCGGAGTGACCGGGCTCCGTGAGTCGGGAGTGATGCCAAGACCGGCATCACCACCAACGGTAGATCCACCGGTTCCCTGGATGTTTGAAAAGACATGTTAAGGGGATATATGATTGTGTTGAATAAACGGTAAGCAGCAGTGGTTGAATAGTTTCGGGATGTACTAACCGGCGTAGTCCCCGGGTGCTGTGCCAGAAACTCCTCATAGGTAAGCAGCACTGGAGCCGGTCCAGGAGGAGGTGGTGGTGGTTCCATTTGAGGAACCGTGCCGGCCACCATGCACTCAACAACGCGCTGCATGTTAATTGACCAAGCAAACACGAATGTCAGAAGAAATGCAAGTGGAAATATATAAGTGAAATGAAAGGGGCCAAACTAACCTCCATCATGTGACTGCTGTGCTCCTGCGCTGCTAAGACTCTTGCATGCCACGCCATGGTCTCCTGGCGTGTGTACTCCATGTAGGCCTAAAGTATGACATGATGGAACTCATAAAACATCTTAATGCGAAAAATAAAGTGAGCAATGAAGATAAGAGGGAAAATACTTACAGAGTGCCTCTCGGCTAGGAGGGACTGTGACTACGCACTGGTCGTGGTCGTGCGCTGGCTCAGGCTCGGGTCGGTAGCTCGGAGCTGTGTGTAGGAGATAGAAGGAGTGATCACAGCATCCAGAACCGGCTGCCAACCGTGCTCCTTGGGCCCCATGCCCACCACCACCCTCTCGTCCAGATCCACCTCTGATACCCCTCAGTGAAGGCCTTCTTCTTCTCCGCGGTCTTGCCGTAGTACTTGGCCTCGCCAGGCTTGGGCTTCCTACGCGTATGGGAGATCTCCCACGCCTCCATGTGTGAGAGCGACCGCTTCAGTGTCTCCTCCTGCACCACCAAACAGAGGTTAGTCATACATAAGAAAGTGACGGTACATAGAAGAATGAGCAATGTTTAATGAGGTTAGTCATACATGAAGTGTCTTGTAGAGAAAGTGGTTCTGGTTTCCCTGAGCATGTACTCCCTCCTTCCCTTGGTTAGCCTTATTTTTTATGCTCGTAGCCGCCCAGGCTCCATCCTGACCACACCACAGATCCACCAATGCCGCCCAGGACTCGTCTTTTCCATAACACCAATTTGGACACACCTACATAATGAAAGCATAATGGCATGTCAACACAAAACGATGAAATTTACCACAAACGTCGGAATGAAAAATCTTTTATACTTACCGCCAAGTACTCGTGCATCTCCAAGGTAATGTCCTCCCTCCGCGCTTCTTCCTTGGTCATCTTCACACCAAGAGCGTCGTTATAGTATTGCGAGATGGCCACCCAACGCACCTCGTACTGCATCTGGCGGGCCTTCTTCTTCGCTTGGCGCAGCACGATCTCGTCGGCAGTGGCCTTGTGATCCTGAAGAACTCGATAGTATTTCTACAATCATTCGTGAAACTAGAATGGAAGAAGCCATGAGTTAAATCATTCATGAAACCAGAATGGACTTGTGCTTCTGAAGAGAACTTACCCAAAAATTAGTGATCACAACCTTAGCATGGGTCTCATGGTCCGCGTGGGGTGCCGCTTCCCAGTGGTCCCAGCTCGTGGCCAAAACCCGATGGTCCAGGTGCCTGACTAGATCCAGACAGTACAGCCCCGGCCAGTGTTCCTTCAGCAAGACGGTGATGAGGCCGTTGGGAAGACGGGCCCCTTTAGGATATATCCAGTTGCTGCAAAAGATGTAAAGAATGAAAATATTAGCATATGACAAGCAAAATAAAGAAAAATATAAGCATGTGACAAGCAAAAGAATGAAATTATTATTAAGTGGCACTTACTCTTTCCCCGTGGGCTCAATGAGCCACTTCTGCTCCTCGGTAGCAGGAATCTGCTTTGGGATATTTGCGTTACCACGCAGCTACCCCTTGTTGTTGCCAACGCCCTCCCCGCCAGCACCATCATCCCCGCCAGCACCATCCTCCTCGCCTGCCTCCTCCTCCTCCTCCCCCTCCCCAACCTCCTCCTCCTCCTCGCCCCCATCCCGAACCTCCTCCTCCTCCTCGCCCCCATCCCGAACCTCCTCCTCGTCCTCCTGAACCTCTTCGTCCTCCTCCTCCTTCTCGGCAGAGGGTACCTCACTAGAGGAGGGCCTCGAAGACAACACCCCTAAGTCGGCGAGGGTGCGCTCTTTCTGGCCGCGACCCCCTGTAATGGCTCTTTCCCCCCACCCCCTCGCCCTCTAGGGGCTCTCCCCCCGCCCCCTCCTCCTCTAGGAGCACCTCTCCCTCGACCTCCCTGTGAGGAGTCATCCTCAAGTATTCGGATTGAACCATCGGCATTTGAACACAGGCAGACTTAGGGTTTCGTGCCCTTTGCGGAATGTAATCTCGTATATAATTTTTACCCTTCTGTAGTAGTCTACTGAATTTTGACCGGGGGTGTACACTCCGGTATTTATAGTTTTGGGATCAGGCCGGCTGTTCTGGTGCTCCTCTGTATGGAAGCGATACCCATTCACATCATAATTTTTACATGTCATGACGGCAGGGTCAAAACCCATGGAAACCCATCTCAATTCGTCATCCATAGATATGTTCGGATCTTTTCCCTACAAGTATAATTGAAATTGCTGGGTGCATTAGTTCGGTTAACTAATAAATGTTGAACTAGGTATTTAATAGGGGAATGTGGAAAATTGCTTTCTCCATGAACCAAGCAACAAAATTTTTACGTCCAGGGTTACCATGACGGAGAAGAGTAAGTGCCTCCACCTCAGTAGGAGGATTCATTCCCGTCCATTCCTCTTGAATGAAATCACTAAAAGAAGAAAAGCGGTGTTAGACCGGGACTAAGTGAACATAGAACATGATGCTGTGCAAGACATAAAGGAATGGTGTAGTGGTATTACCTCATCCACACTTCCTCAACTTCCTTGATGTTGTGCAAGATATAGAACATGAGGTCCTCCCACTCTAGTCGTGGCATGTTATAAGATTTCAAGGCCCCATCCCTGCCACCTTGCCCGTTGAATAGATGGAGCTTGGGTTGATACTTGGGCTCTTCTATATTGTATCGAGGCACCTTATTATGCAGATGGGGAACATGGTCTGGATAGTACGATGTCCTGAGGTCTGATAGCTCCTCTAGGGTAATTGCCTCAGCTATGGAAGCTTCAATCTTAGCTTTGTTTCCACATTTCTGTCGGAGATGCTTGTTCTGTCTCTCAGGGCCGTACTGCCAATGATTCTGCACAGGCCCCCCAACAATACCTCGTTCGCGAGGTGCAGAATGAGATGTGTCATCGGAGTAAAGAAGCCTGGCGGAAAGATCTTCTCTACCTTGACTATCAACTCTGGTGCCTTTTTATGCAATTGTTCAATCACGTCTTTACTTACTTCTTTAGCACAGAGCGTGCGGAAGAAATGGCTTAGCTCAGCAAGCACTCGCCAGACATGCTCGGGGACATAGCCTCGAACCATCACCGGTATTATCCGCTCAAGCCATACATGGTAGTCATGACTCTTGAGCCCGGTCACTTTGCCCATTGAAAGATTGACTCCCTTACTTATATTCGATGTATAACCATCGGTGAACTTCAGAATGAGTTTCAGCCAGATAAGTACTTCCTTCTTTTCTGGCGGTTTAAGGACAAAGTCAGCATCTGGCTTGAACCAGTTTCTCCGACCGCCTGTGGGAGGCTTCATGTTTAGATATGGTCTATCACAAATTCTCTGTTGATCGGCTCTAGCTTTAACGTTATCCTTCGTCTTATCAGGAATGTTGAGGATCGTTCGGAGAAGGGACTCTGCGACATTCTTTTCGGTGTGCATCACATCGATGTTGTAAGGAAGTTTGAGGTCCTTGAAATAGGGAAGCTTCGAGAAGGGGGTAATGTGAGTCCAGTTGTGCGTCTCACCATATCCCTCAAAGCCTTTGGCTTTGGCTTTGGCTTTGCCTTAGCCTTTGAGTTTAGGCTTGAGAGCTTTTAGCTGAGCAAGAACATCTGCCCCTGAAAATGTTGGACTCTCGGTTACTTCATGGACAACCCGGCCTTTCGTGAAGTTCTTCTTGTCTTCCCTGTCTGGATGGTCTGGAGGGAGGAACTGTCGATACAGGTCAAAGGCTACATACTTGCCACCCTTACTCAGCCAAATCAAACGCAGAGCCTGCATGCACACTGGGCATGGCATTTTCCCACTTGTACACCATCTGCAGAATAAAGCATAGCCGAGAAAGTCATGCATGCAATAGTGAACCAAACTTTCATCAAGAAATTTCTCTGCAGATCCCGGTCGTATGTCAACCTCAGAAAGTACCAAGAATGGTGCAAATCATCCACCAGCGGCTGCATAAACACACCCAATTGCTTCCCCGGGTATTCAGGCCCCGGAATGATGAGCGACAAGAACATGGTCTTGCGTTGCATTAGGGCACCGGGAGGGAGATTGAGCGGAATTACAAACACGGGCCAGCAGCTGTATGGATTGGACGACATACCATATGGATTGAACCCATCACCTGATATGGCTATTCTGACATTCCCAGCCTCGGCTGCTTCCTCGGTGTATTCTTCATCGAACAACTTCCATGCTTCGCCTTCCGATGGATGTACGATTTTATTTGGATGGTAACTTATACCTTCCTTGTGCCACTTCATCATTTTGGCAGACTCCTCCGTGATGAAAAGGCGCTGCAGTCTTTCTATGAAATGGAGATACCGAAGAACCTTAGTGGGGATGGCTAGCTGCCTTTTCTCACCATCCTCACCGACCACCTCAAGGTACCGAGACGAACCGCACTCCCTATAGTACTTGTCATCCGCATACTCGTGCCTAAACAAAAGGCAATTCTTCGGACAAACATGTATTTTCTCATAATCCATAGAGAGTGCCTTCATGATTTTCTTTGTAGCGTACATGCTTTTCGGCAGTTCATGACCCTCAGGGAGTCTGTTAGCCCATACTCCCAGGAATGCTTCGAAGCATTTCTGGCTACAGCCGTACTTAGCCTTGACTGCAATAAGTTGCGAGATGGCATCCAACTGATATATTTTTGCACCTGCATAAAGAGGTTTCTTCGACAAGGCCAAGACCTCCAAGAAGGCCTTTGCGGTTGCCTCCGGCTCCTCCGGTTCATTCTCTGAAGGTTTCGCATGTGCCGTTTCTGCAGCAATGACATCATCTAGCATGTCGCTGACCCCGTCGTCCGCATAACCATCGATGCGTTGTCGCATCACCTCCTCTCTACCACGGTCCTGCTCGGCTATGTTTATCAGCGGCATGTCAAAGTTTGGCATATATCCGTGCGTGTGAAGGTGGTCAGTCATGTCCTTCTGATTTCTACGGTGACGTCTGGCACATCTCGCACAGGGGCATTGTGGGATAATTCTCATTGGACTACAGAATATCTCCTTCAAATACACATCGGTTTTCACGATCCACTCTGATGTTACTCGATTCCGACGGATAAAACCACTGTACATCCACTGATTATCTGCCATCCTCTGCTTTATTGGAAGCCACATAACAAAATTAAGGATTCATTTAAAATAATCACATCAAATTTTTATTTTCTACCGCGTTGAATCCACCTACATCTCTAATAGGTAAAGATGGGTCCTAATCCCACCCGAGGATGTGTAGATTGAGTACGTTCTCCATGCTCTACCCCGTTCCAAGACAAAATTTTGGCAGCACCTCCCCGCTGTTCTCCAGATACACGTCTCGGCAAATAGCCGAGAGAATGTGCTCCGTAGAACAATGGGGAGGCGCCGACGAAATCTTGTCTCGGAACGTGGTAGAACATGGAGAACGTACCCAATCTACACATCCTCGGGCTATCCGTGGAAAACGCTGGACAATCCGAAAGAGATGCGGTGATAAATATGCAATTGAATGCATATTTATCGATGCAACCCTTTCGGACGGGAGACGCCTAGGTTGCACGACTTGACTTGAGAACGAAATCTAGTGACATGATTCGTAGCTCACCCTCGGCTGTAGAGGAAGTAGTCGAATAGCGGAGGGACGATCGGGGACCAACAGCTCCTACGATGATCACTCCACAAACACCACAGAACCTGCACTGTGACAAAAATTAAGAACATCACAATATATTCATCATCATCATCTATCATCATCTAAAAATCATCGAAGCATAAAAAAATCATCATCATCTAACAATCATCATCATCTATCATCTCTTCCGCAAAAAAAAAATCATCATCTATCATCATCATCATCTAAAAATTATCAAGGCATGAAAAAATCCTCAACATCTATCATCAACATCATCATCTATCATCATCAATATCATCATCTATCATCTAACAATCATCATGCATTTGCATTTATTGCATTCTTGTTAATATTTTTTGCATTTCTTGCATTTCTCACATTTCTAACTATCATCAAATCATCTATCATCATACATAATGCATCCATCCATCTACTTACATAACTATGAACATCAACTAAATTAACAAAAAAAATTATACAGAGAGGGAGGGAGGGAGGGAGCTCACCGTGGGGGAGGGCCGGTTCGGGGGGGAGGGGCAGGCACAGGCGATGGAGGGCCCGAGCAGGCGGTGGAGGGCCGGCGCGGCGGTCGCCTGGCGCAGGGGAGGGCCGGCCGCGCGGGGGGCAGGGGCGAGGGCGGTCGGGGCGGGGACGGGGTGGCCGAGGCGGGGTGGCGGTGTGGCTGGGGCGGGGTCGACGGAGGTCGGGGCGGGGACGAAGTGGTCGGCCGGGGTGGCATAGGGGAGGGCCGGCCACGCGCGGGGATGCGTCGAGGGAGGCCGGGGCGGGCTACGAGAGCGGCGACGCGGGCGGATCCGGGCACAGACGGCGGCGGCGCCTGGTGGCGGCGTGGATGCAGACGGCGGTGCGGGTCGGCGTGCGGGCGGGGTGGGGGGGGGGAAGGTCCGGGGTCGGTGGAGGAAGAATGAGTGGAGGGGGTCGGGCCGGTGTGGATAAGGTGTCCCTATGCCGACGGCTAGATGGACATGCCACGTGTCAATCTATGCCGACGGCTAAGCCGTCGGCATAGATATAATCTCCATTTAAAAAAAATATTTACTTTGTTTTTTTATTACGGTATATGTGTGACTCTCAGCAAACTTCAAAAAATAGTACCACCTCGCCCAAAGACAAGCAACATGACCAGTTTAAATAGTTGGCTAATCCATACGAAGTATGCTCCGGTATTCATTAGACTTCCGTTAAGAAAACGGACAATTACTGTGAAAATTTCAGTGCCCGGCCAGGTGCCCGGGCACTAATGGTTTCACAGTGATAGTCCGTTTTCCTTGATGGATGCCGGTGTTTTTTATAAATTCAATTATTACTATTTTTTAGTTTGCCGTGTGTATGAGCACCCGGTCCTCAGCTCTGGTTGCCGTTTCCCCCCTCCGTGCGACGGCGGCAGCGACGTCCGTGAGGGGGTCACACTACGGAGCCGCGTGTCATGTGTTTGCGCCTGCCACCACGCTTCCACACGCATAGGAGGGCCCAGGGCAACACCTGGCGTGTTTGCTACCCCCTAGGTACCCCGTCCCGTCTAACCTTGACACGGACGACCGGCGGATCTAGCCCTTTGACTTTGGTCGGGCGAGGTTTGACCGGTGGACCTTTTCACCTGGTTGTGATAGGCCAGCCCATAGCTACACCCCCGAACACGGTCCCGGCCCAACCCACCCCAAGATTCCATCCGTGTCGGCCCGACGTTGCCGTTTCCCCCCTCCGTGACATGGCGGCAGCGACGCCCGTGAGGGGGGCCACACTACGGAGCCGCGTGCCGGTTGCTTGCGCCTGCCACCACGCTTCCACAAGCGTAGGAGGGCCCAGGTCAACACCTGGCGGCATTGGTACCCCCTCCCCAGGTACCCCGTCCGTCTAACCCTGACACAGACGACCGGCGGATCTAGCCTTTGACTTTGGCCGGGCGAGGTTTGACCGGTGGACCTTTTCACCGGGTTGTCATAGCCCAGCCCATAGCTACACCCCCGAACACTGTCCCGGCCCAACCCATCCCAATATTCCCTCCGTGTCGGCCCGATGTGGCCGTTTCCCCCCTCTGTGACACGGCGGCAGCGACGCCCATGAGGGGGGGGGGGCAATAGATATATAATCGAGGTATGTTTTTTTACATAAGGCACATTTAAGTTAATCAAATTAGTTTTGAAAAAATAAAAAAAATAAAAAAGAGAAAATAAATAATACAGGAAAAAATTAGTACGGCCACGGGCCGACAGTGCCCTGGATCGACGACGTGGCAGAGGGCATGGGCCAGGCCTGGCCGTCGGCATACCTATGCCACCCCACGGACCGGCGAGGGGCTCGGATTGATGACGTGGCAGAGGACGCGGATCGATGATGTCGGCAAAGATATGCCGACGGCCCCCGTTAGACCCGTCGGCGTAGGCCTCACCCCGTCAAACGGCCGTCGCCGCCCGGGTAGCCGGGCCCACAGGTATGCCGACGGCGCTTCGTATGCCGACGGCCACCCTAGGCATATAGCCATCGATGCCGACAGCCTACCTATGCCGACGGCCCTTGACCTAGGCCGTCGGGATATCTCCATCTATACCGACGGGGGCCGTCGGCATAGCTCAAGCCGTCGGCGTAGGCAGTTATTCTGGTAGTGGATGTATGTTAACTGCAAGCGCAACTGCAGGATGAAGATATTGCTGGAGCTTGGGTCTGTGCTGCTCTACCTCCACGAGGAGTGGGAGCAATGCGTGCTGCACAGGGACATCAAGCCAAGCAACGTGATGCTCGACTAGTCCTTTGGAGCCAAGCTAGGCGACTTCGGGCTCGCGAGGCTCGTTGACCATGCCGCCGGGATGCAGACCATGACTGCAATCTCTGGGACTCCGGGGTACTTGGACCCCGAGTGCGTGAGCACAGGCAGGGCCAGCGCCGAGTCCGATGTGTACAGCTTCGGCGTGGTTCTACTGGAGGTGGCATGCGGCAGGAGGCCAATGAGCATAATCGCGGCCGACCAGGACCAGTACAAGAACGGGAGCGTCTTCCGGCTGGTCGAGTGGGCCTGGGGACTATACGGACAAGGAGCCATTCTTGAGGCCGCCGACGAGCGGCTGAATGGCGACTACAACGCGGCTGAGGTGGAGAGGGTGATGGTTGTCGGTCTGTGGTGTGCACAACCGGACCCGAGCGCACGACCGTCCATCAGAACAGCCATGGCGGCCCTCCAGTCCAACTCCAAGGTCGACGGAGCCTGCAGTCAGTTGCCGGTGCTCCCCTCCAAGATGCCGGTACCCATGTACACGTCTCCGCCGTTCGCCTTGGCGGACTTGTCGTCCAACTCCAGCGTGCAGCCGCACACCTCCAGTACCACTACTTCCTCTGACGCTAGCACTTCGACGACCAGTTCAAAGGCCTCTTCTTCACTACTGAAACATCAATACTAGTACTACTAGTTTGATTTCTTGTCATCAGTACCAGTAAAAACAATTTGATTTCTTGTCGGAAGTATTATTGATGTAATATGCCACGATGGGACAGCTAGCACACCATATTTTCTTGTCCTGGTAGGTGGTATGCTTCCAACTTCCAACTCAGCAATGGCCGGGTTTTCACTCGGCTCTACTCGTCCGGTCTATTCATTCATACGGATATTCAATTCAGAGCAAATAAGAAAAATCTAATACTTCTTAGAATCTTTTATTTTTTGCTTTTTATGATTCAAGTTCATCAAATTTGTGACTTGTGAGACATATTATTTAGTACATCGTAGCAATTCTTTATATAAAATTGACTCGGCATTCAATAATTTAATACTCATGAAAATAGCAGGCCAAATCCGTAGAGGACCATAAAAATGAGATGGAATATAACTATGCCATGCCAAATAAAACACAATAAAAATACTAAACATTTAATTAACTATATTGTATTAATTGTTTGTATTGAGAAATTATTGTTAACCTTTAATCAATTGAAACAGTCTTGAACTTTCTGTTATGTGTATATATATCAAGTTTGCCACATATATGTCAACATATTTGTATTTTGGGAATTTTTGTATGATGGGTTGATCTTTCAATCCAGTTTATAATAGGCTTGAATCACCTGAATACCTGTTATCTGGAGTATACTTAGTTTATTTGCTATAATCAATTCCATTGAGCTATTCATATTTGGGTTTCTATGCGAAAATAGTTTTTTTTCCTTTGACTATGATAAATATATGGTCTGAAATACATATGGCATAATATCCATCTGTATCATATGAGCATAGCTAACTTTCACTAGTAGAAAACAGGGCTTTGGTCCAGGCCGGGTAAGGGCATTAATCCCGGTTCACTCACGAACCGGGACCAATGGGGGCATCAGTCCCGGTTCTTCAGGCCAGGGGGCCGGCCAGGCCTCGGCGGCCATTGGTCCCGGTTCGTCTGGCCCCATTGGTCCTGGTTCCAGACACGAACCGGGACCAATGGGCCTCGCTCCTGACCCACAACCATTTGTCCCGGTTGGTAGCTGGAACCGGGACCAAATGGGGTCCTTTAGTCCCAGTTCTAGCCATAAACCGGGACCAAAGAGATGCCTATATATACCCCGCAAGCAGAGCAGTGGAGTGCTCTGTTTTTTTGGTCGGCCGTGGGAGAGCTTTGTGGTGCTCTAGCTCACCTCCTATGCACATGAGGTGTTCGATGAAATGCCCGAGCCACACTTAAGATTTCTCCTCTCGAAGCTCCTTGTCCAAACTCCATTTTCTTCAAGATTTGTCTAGGTTTGGCTGTCCGTCCTGTCCCGTCCCCGTCCTCACCGCCGTCGATCGCCCGCGCCGATCTCGTCGCCGGCACCACCATGGTGAGCCTCTTGTTCTTATCTTCTTTCTAAAAAAAAAGTTCTTACTTGTATGATTTAGATAGATACTTGTGTAATTTTCTTACTTTTATTATTGTTTGTTATTATATAGTGCGATGGTTTTGGTATCCGCCTCCGTCGACCCTCGTCCTGTCTATGATTTGGATGTGGTATATATATTATCTTTTATAACTATTAGTTTCATTTAGTGTTTATGACAATTATGCCAACCAACGTGACATAGATTTTTTTATCTAGGAGGTATGTGAACCGGAAATTCCAACCGACCCTATTGTCGAGAGGTTAAATTTAGTTGAAGAAGAAAACAATTACTTGAAGGAAAAATTAAAAAAATTGAGGAGGAGAAGATGATATTGGAGTTACATGTTGCGGATGTCGTCGATGATCACGAGATCAAGATGGATGCAATGCGCTTGAAGATTAGAAAGTATAGAAAATATGTCATTCATACTGAGTATTGGTATCATTATGCCGTTGGATCAATTGTTACCTTAGTTGCGATTATGATCGCATTTGTTGTTGCATTGAAATGTTTTAGATAGTTTCAATGTATAGTTTAATTAGATGCTCTGGAGAGATATATGTTGTTCAATGAGAACTATGTATGTACTTTGGTTTTAATATGATGATGAACTTCTATTAATTTGGTCACTTACCTATTCACGATGTTCTGTAATGGTTTTTGACACACTTAATTATATATAATGCACGCAGATGAACCGGCAATGGATATACGGTGACAGACGCACGTCCGAGTACATTCAGGGCGTGCATAATTTTCTCGAAGTGGCTGAGGCAAACAGGCAGAATGGTTTTATGTGTTGTCCATGCTCTATATGTGGGAATACGAAGTCTTACTCTGACTCGAAAATCCTTCACACCCACCTTCTTTATAAGGGTTTCATGCCACACTATAATGTTTGGACCAAGCACGGAGAAAGAGGGGTTATCATGGAAGACATCGAAGAAGAAGAGGATGATGACAACTATGTGCCCCCTGAATACGGTGATGCTGCAACGGGGGAAGCTGAAGATCAAGAGGAACCAGACGATGTGCCCGATGATGATCTTCGCTGGATTATAATAGGCTTGAATCATCTGAATACCTGTTATCTGGAGTATACTTAGTTTATTTGCTATAATCAATTCCACTGAGCTATTCATATTTGGTTTTCTATGCGAAAATAGTTTCTTTCCTTTGACTTTGATAAATATATGGTCTGAAATACATATGGCATAATATCCATCTGTATCATGTGAGCATAGCTAACTTTGCTATTATTGCTAGGCTAAGTGTCGTTTGAATGATTATTGGAGGTTGTTGTATCTCATTATCTCTTGGCAACACAAATAAGCTTTATCTCGCAAAGGCATAATATTATTTTTGTGTTAGGCATTTTTTTCGAAAAGGAGGATTACCCCCGACCTCTGCATGAAGCGATGCACACAGCCATAGTGCTACGCCCATCTTCGTCAATGTTAGTCTTTATTAGGTCTTTTGGCTGGTTGAGTGAGCCGGGGGACTATACGGACGGGAAGCCATCCTTGAGGCCGCCGACAAGTGGTTGGACGGTGACTACAACGCGGCGGAGGTGGAGGATGATTGTTGTCGGGCGGTGGTGCACGCGCCCAGACCCAACCCGAGCGTGTGGCCGTCCATCAGGACAGCCATGGCCACACTCCAGCCCAAGGTCGACCAAGCCTGCTACCAGCTACCCCGAGCTTCCTTCCAAGTTACCGGTGCCGATGTTTGAGCCATCGCCGCCGCTCGCCAGCTGGGCCAACGTCGTTGGGATGTCGTCGTCATCTTCCCACACCGTAGGGATGTCATTGTCCAGAATGCCGCCGCGCACCTCTTGTACCACATCCTCCGACGCCAGCACTTCGATGGCCAGTTCGAAGACCTCTTCCTTGCTAATGAAACATCAGCACCCGTAGTAATTTATGGTGTGAGTTTGATCTATTCTCGGGAGTGTTGATGTAATGATGCCAGGGTAGGACTGGCAGCTGGAATGGTTAGCGACTTATTGGTATGTTCATGTGTTTGATATCGATAAGAATGGTTCATTTTTAAAGTTGGCTCACCAAGCTTATCACAACCCTCCTCCTTTCCCCGGACTTGGGACCGACTATGTTTAGAAAAACATAGGCAGAGTTTTTGTGTTACGGTCAGTAATATAGAAGGAGCTGGCCAGATTGCGTTCACATGACACTGTAAGCAACATCAAAGGAGCTTCATACAGGTTTTATTTCGTTTTGCCAGAGAGTGCCAAGAAATGAACAGGCTTTATATGCTGATAAGCTCATCAACCCTACTCAAAGTGCCTTTGTCAAAGGCAGAAATATTATGGATGGTATTATGTCATTCCATGAACTCCTCAACTATACCCATGTTAAGAAACAAGTAGGTGTCGTGCTTAAGCTAGATTTTGAGAAAGCATACGACAAGGTCAATTGGGAGTTCCTGTTGGAGTGTCATAGACTTCGAGGATTTAATAACACTTGGTGTAATTGGATTAAGCAAATCTTATACAATGGCACGGTGAGCATCAAGCTTAATAACACCGTTTGGCCTTATTTCCAAAGTGCTAAAGGGGTTCGCCAAGGAGACCCCCTCTCGCCTTTTCTCTTTAATCTTGCAGCTGATTGCCTAACTAAAATGATCAAGAATGCACAACAAAATGACTCATTGTTGGCTTAGCTTCTGATCTTGTTCCTAAAGGTGGCGGTCATGCAGTATGCAGACGACACCATTATATGTCTTGAACATGATTTAGACAGAGCTGTCAACCTCAAGCTGTTGTTGTACTTGTTTGAGATGATGTCTGGATTAAAGGTAAATTTTCAAAAAAGTGAGATTCTTAGCGTTGGGGGTGATGAAGAGATTGTTAAAGAGTATGCTGAACTCTTTAATTGTGATATAGGTCAATTCCCTATCAAATACATTGGGATGCCAGTGAGTTTTACCTCCCTTAAAGATTCTTTTTGCGAGTTTCTTGTCGGGAAATATCTCAAACATTTTGATGCTTGGGTGGGCAATGCAGCCTCTATTGGGGGGGGGGGGGGGGGCAGGCACACTCTCCTGAACTCTGTACTTTCCCAATTATTCTTATATCATATGTCGATGTGGCTTATGAGCACTAGTAGAAAAAGGCCCATTTGTCCGCCGGGACCCTTTCCAAAGATTACGTGTAAATCATTGACCATAGCAAGTACGTGATCACCGGTACGCATGGCGGGCTTCTTCCGGTGATCTGCCTCGCCTTTGAAATGCTTGCCTTTCTTTCGACATTGATGGTTGGTCGGAAGAAATTGACGATGCCCCAAGTACACATTCTTCCTACATTTGTCCAGGTATATACTTTCGGTGTCAGCTAAACAGTGCGTGCATGCGTGGTATCCCTTGTTTGTCTGTCCTGAAAGGTTACTGAGAGCAGGCCAATCATTGATGGTTACAAACAGCAACGCATGCAGGTCAAGTTCCTCCTGTCTGTGCTCATCCCACACACGTACACCATTTCCATTCCACAGTTGTAAAAGTTCTTCAACTAATGGCCTTAGGTACACATCAATGTCGTTGCCGGGTTGCTTAGGGCATTGGATGAGTACTTGCATCATAATGAACTTCCGCTTCATGCACAGCCAAGGAGGAAGGTTATAGATACATAGAGTCACGGGCCAGGTGCTGTGATTGCTGCTCTGCTCCCCGAAAGGATTAATGCCATCCGCGCTTAAACCAAACCATACGTTCCTTGGGTCACCTGCAAACTCAGTCCGGTACTTTCTCTCGATTTTTCTCCACTGCGACCCGTCAGCGGGTGCTCTCAACTTCCCGTCTTTCTTACGGTCCTCTCTGTGCCATCGCATCAACTTGGCATGCTCTTTGTTTCTGAACAGACGTTTCAACCGTGGTATTATAGGAGCATACCACATCACCTTGGCAGGAACCCTCTTCCTGGGGGGCTCGCCGTCAACATCACCAGGGTCATCTCGTCTGATCTTATACCGCAATGCACCGCATACCGGGCATGCGTTCAAATCCTCGTACGCACCGTGGTACAGGATGCAGTCATTAGGGCATGCATGTATCTTCTCCACCTCCAATCCTAGAGGGCATACGACCTTCTTTGCTGCGTACGTACTGTCGGGCAATTCGTTATCCTTTGGAAGCTTCTTCTTCAATATTTTCAGTAGCTTCTCAAATCCTTTGTCAGGCACAGCATTCTCTGCCTTCCACTGCAGTAACTCCAGTATGGTACCGAGCTTTGTATTGCCATCTTCGCAATTGGGGTACAACCCTTTTTGGTGATCCTCTAACATGCGATCGAATTTCAGCTTCTCCTTTTCACTTTCGCACTGTCTCCTTGCATCAACAATGACCCGGCGGAGATCATCATCGGGCACATTGTCTGGTTCCTCTTGATCTTCAGCTTCCCCCGTTGCAGCATCATCGTATTCAGGGGGCACATAGTTGTCATCGTCCTCTTCTTCTTCGCTGTCTTCCATCATAACCCCTATTTCTCCGTGCCTGGTCCAAACATTATAGTGTGGCATGAAACCCTTATAAAGCAGGTGGGTGTGAAGGATTTTCCGGTCAGAGTAAGATTTCGTATTCCCACATATAGGGCATGGACAACACATAAAACCATTCTGCTTGTTTGCCTCAGCCACTTCGAGAAAATTATGCACGCCCTTAATGTACTCGGAGGTGCGTCTGTCACCTTACATCCATTGCCGGTTCATCTGCGTGCATTATATATAATTAAGTGTGTCAAAAACCATTACAAAACATCATGAATAGACAAGTGACCAAATTAATAGAAGTTCATCATCACATTTAAACCAAAGTACATACATAGTTCTCATTGAACAACATATAGCTCTCCAGAGCATCTAATTAAACCATACATTATTGAAACTATGTAAAACATTTCAATGCAACAACAAATGCGATCATAATCGCAACCAAGGTAACAATTGATCCAATGGCATAATGATACCAAGCCTCGGTATGAATGGCATATTTTCTATACTTTCTAATCTTGAAGCGCATTGCATCCATCTTGATCTTGTGATCATCGACGACATCCGCAACATGCAACTCCAATATCATCTTCTCCTCCTCAATTTTTTTCAATTTTTCCTTCAAGTAATTGTTTTCTTCTTCAACTAAATTTAACCTCTCGACAATAGGGTCGGTTGGAATTTCCGGTTCACATACCTCCTAGATAAAAAAAAATCTATGTCACGTTGGTCGGCATAATTGTCATAAACAACAAATGAACCAAATAGTTATAAAATATAATATATACCACATCCGAATCATAGACAGGACGAGGGCCGACGGGGGCGGATACCAAAACCATCGCACTATATAATAACAAACAATAATAAAAGTAAGAAAATTATACAAGTATCTATGTAAATCATACAAGTAAGAATTTTTTTCTTTTAGAAAGAAGATAAGAACAAGAGGCTCACCACGGTTATGCCGGCGACGAGATCGGCGTGGGCGATCGACGGAGGTGAAGACGGGGACGGGAGGTGATGGACTGCTAAACCTAGACAAATCTTGAGGAAAATGGAGCTTGAAGGTCGAGCTTCGAGAGGAGAAAGCTTAACTAGTGTGGCTCGGGCACTTCATCAAACACCTCATGTGCATAGGAGGTGAGCTAGAGCACCACAAAGCTCTCCCCTCGCCGGCCAGAAAAAACAGAGCAGTGTGGAGTGCTCTGCTCGCCGGCGATGGGGTATATATAGCCACCTCATTGGTCCCGGTTCGTGCATAGAACCGGGACTAAAGGCCCCCCTTTTGTCCCGGTTCAAGCCATGAACCGGGACCAATGGATGTGGGCCAAGAGCGAGGCCTATTGGTCCCGGTTCATGCCAGGAACCGGGACAAATGGGTCCAGACGAACCGGGACCAATGCCCACGAGGCCCCGGCCGGCCCCCTGGGCGCATGAACCGGGACGTATGCCCCCATGGGTCCCGGTTCGTGACTGAACCGGGACTAATGGGCTGGGCTGGCCCGAACCAAAGCCCAGTTTTCTACTAGCGTGGTTTGCCAAAGTGAAAACACTGGGAACAAGTAGGCAAGAAAGAAGGTCATACCAGCATTCCCAATACTGCCCCACTTCTGAAGATCTCAACTCCTGCCTTGATGATGTCTTGTGCAAACATATTGAGCCTCAACTTTGCACTTCCAGTGTTCCGCGCGCGAAAAGCCTGGAGATGAAGCTCAAGTTAGAGGCATCACTGTAATATCAAGATCATCGAAACTTAGTACATACATACTAGATGACCATGATATGTACAAATTTCACATTGGAGTTGACCTGATTACTGACCTTCATGGCAGATGTCCATGATAAACATAAAATCAATTGTTCTCTGAATAGTTTATGGTGGTAGGTGATAATAACAAGGTAGACTGGGTTTTTGTTGTGTTTCTTTTTTGTGCGAAATCTTTATCTAGAACAACAGTCCATTACACTTGTTTTTACAAGCTTTGAAACATGTAAACCATAGCAAGCAAGGCTTTAATTGAGGTTTAGTAATCATGGAAAATGAGTTTTTATTCGATAGTGCCATATGTTATTGTTTGTGTAGTGCAAAAAAAATGATTGATATCGAATTATTAAAAAATATAAGAAATCAGATAGCTTTGATAGTGACATGCATGTGTCGCTGTTTCTATGTGTGAAGATGCAAAAAAATTATTGTATCAAGATGAAAATCAGTCTACTATAAAATGGACGGTTTTTGGTAGTACTATCATTCATTAAATACCTGTGTTTGTTTGTGTGCTTGGATAGGAAGGCTGGAAGCTATACCCACCCTGTGGAGAGAATCTTGGCCCACAGGTTGTACCAGCCATTAGTCAGATCAGCTGCAATGCCGGGGGGACGAGGTTAACATGAAAAGGACTTTTTATTTCGGGAAGATACAAGTCATTACAAGGCGCACATCCAAACGAATGGTGGTCGTCTTTCCGGAGACCCCAATGGGTTGTTGGTAGACTGGATTCAGCTACGTATGACAAGGAGTGGTGGTTGACTAGTTGACCCCTAGTTTACCATACCTCAAGGTGTAAACGTCGTACCCGTAAACTAGCTGACTTAGAAGGTTTCAGCTTTGTAGCTAGACTGGGCTAGAGCTTTGCCAAAAGAGAAAGACTGGTTAGAAGACCCAAGAAAGAATAATCAAAGAAAGGCCAGCTGGACTGATAGGTACTACTCCCTCCATTCCAAAATATAGTGCGCCCGCGCTTCCCGAGGTTCAACTTTGATCAACGCACTATATTTTGGAACGGATGGAGTATGTCGCTTGTTCCTGGCGTTTCCTTGTACCAACAGTTTATACATATACCTCTGTATATAGTTTACACACCACCAACACACGGAATGGGATCGACTTGGTTTGGTGGTGGAGTACGTAGGTAGGCACCGGCCGCGTCTCTCGGCATGCACATGCATTTGCGTGTGTGCATGCATGCAGCATAAGTTAGAAGTAGCTCTAGTACCCTGTTTGCTGGTGGTAAGCTGCTGTTGGATCGATATCACAGAATTGCTGTAAAGTGCATGTTCATTTTGGGAGTAGTGAGCTTGCGGTAAACTGCAAAACCGGCTTACATTAAGTTACATAGGGAGTAGAATGTTACATATGAGCAGTTTCTATGTATGTTTAATCGAAGAATAAACAGATAGAAGATGATCAACATAGTTGACATGATATTCGAACAATAGAAGTTTTTTTTAACACAGTACAGACGCAAACGCTCATACATACGCACATACACTCACTTCTATAAACGCACGGACGCACACCCTACCCCTATGAACACCTACGAAAGACTGAGCCGGCACATCATCTTGAGTTTGACGGGAACTTCTCCTAAAATAAATTCAGAAAAATGCGAGCACCAATGCTAAGTCTAGGACTTGAACTTTGGTGCACTAGGGATACCACTGTCCTCATAACCATCCGACCACAGGTTGGTTCACTCGAACAGGAGAAGTTGGTAAGCAAAACTGACATGCTATTTGATAGGTATGGTAAACATGGCATGTCCAGATCGAATACTAATATAGTAAGGAACCGGAAGTAATCCTTAACAGAAGTGGGAAATAACAAATGATGTGGTGGATGAAGAAGCATTCGCAGACAGCACACCGCCGACGGTTGACATGGCGTGGAGGGATGGGGAGTCGTCATCGGGGAAGTAGTCTTTGTTGTATACCGCAATGTCAGTCGCACGAGAGCTCTCCCCAAAAATCCTGATCTCCTCTCTCTCATACTTGATCATAGTAGACGGGTTCCGGACTCCTATTGTTCCACATCGTGATGCATTAAGATCCGTGTAAAATTTTCTTTTCAGTTTTTTTCAGTTTCTCTCTTGTATGTCATGTCATTTGATTGAGACTTGGTTAAATCTGAGTCGACTGAGATCCAACCACACCCCATAAATAAATCACTAAATCTTTTCCAACATCCATGTGCGTTGTGTTGACATGACCAAGCTCTATGCCAAAGATTGTGGCATTGAGCAAAAGGGTTAGATTTAGTTAAGAGTTTTGGAGACGGGCCATATATATATCTTTGGCCCAACTTTCACGAGATAGTTAGATTTGTCGGTTCGGCCGACACGGAGTCGCAGCTGACTAACTGACTTAGAAGGTTTCAGCTTTGTAGCTAGACTGGGCTAGAGCTTTGCCAAAAGAGAAAGACTGGCTAGAAGACCCAAGAAAGAATAATCAAAGAAAGGCCAGCTGGACTGATAGGTACTACTCCCTCCATTCCAAAATATAGTGCGCCCTCGCTTCCCGAGGTTCAACTTTGATCAACGCACTATATTTTGGAACGGAGGGAGTATGTCGCTTGTTCCTGGCGTTTCCTTGTACCAACAGTTTATACATATACCTTTGTATATAGTTTACACACCACACACACACGGAATGGGATCGACTTGGTTTGGTGGTGGAGTACGTAGGTAGGCACCGGCCGCGTCTCTCGGCATGCACATGCATTTGCGTGTGTGCATGCATGCAGCATAAGTTAGAAGTAGCTCTAGTACCCTGTTTGCTGGTGGTAAGCTGCTGTTGGATCGATATCACAGAATTGCTGTAAAGTGCTTGTTCATTTTGGGAGTAGTGAGCTTGCGGTGAACTGCAAAACCGGCTTACATTAAGTTACATAGGGAGTAGAATGTTACATATGAGCAGTTTCTATGTATGTTTAATCAAAGAATAAACAGATAGAAGATGATCAACATAGTTGACATGATATTCGAACAACAGAAGTTTTTTTTAACACAGTACAGACGCAAACGCTCATACATACGCACATACACTCAGTTCTATAAACGCACGGACGCACACCCTACCCCTATGAACACCTACGAAAGACTGAGCCGGCACATCATCTTGAGTTTGACGGGAACTTCTCCTAAAATAAATTTAGAAAAATGCGAGCACCAATGCTAAGTCTAGCACTTGAACTTTGGTGCACTAGGGATACCACTGTCCTCATAACCATCCGACCACAGGTTGGTTCACTCAAACAGGAGAAGTTGGTAAGCAAAACTGACATGCTATTTGATAGGTATGGTAAACATGGCATGTCCAGATCGAATACTAATATAGTAAGGAACCGGAAGTAATCCTTAACAGAAGGGGGAAATAACAAATGATGTGGCGGATGAAGAAGCGTTCGCAGACAGCACACCGCCGACGGTTGACATAGCGTGGAGGGATGGGGAGTCGTCATCGGGGAAGTAGTCTTTGTTGTATACCGCAATGTCAGTCGCACGAGAGCTCTCCCCAAAAATCCTGATCTCCTCTCTCACATACTTGATCATAGTAGACGGGTTCCGGAGTCCTGTTGTTCCACATCGTGATGCATTAAGATCCGTGTAAAATTTTCTTTTTAGTTTTTTTCAGTTTCTCTCTTGTATGTCATGTCATTTGTTTGAGACTTGGTTAAATCTGAGTCGACTGAGATCTAACCACACCCCATAAATAAATCACTAAATCATTTCCAACATCCATGTGCGTTGTGTTGACATAGCCAAGCTCTACGCCGAAGGTTGTGACATTGAGCAAAAGGGTAAGATTTAGTTAAGAGTTTTGGAGACGGGCCATATATATATCTTTGGCCCAACTTTCACGAGAGAGTTAGATTTGTCGGTTCGGCCGACACGGAGTCGCAGCTGACTAGCTGACTTAGAAGGTTTCAGCTTTGTAGCTAGACTGGGCTAGAGCTTTGCCAAAAGAGAAAGACTGGCTAGAAGACCCAAGAAAGAATAATCAAAGAAAGGCCAGCTGGACTGATAGGTACTACTCCCTCCATTCCAAAATATAGTGCGCCCGCGCTTCCCGAGGTTCAACTTTGATCAACGCACTATATTTTGGAATGGAGGGAGTATGTCGCTTGTTCCTGGCGTTTCCTTGTACCAACAGTTTATACAAATACCTCTATATATAGTTTACACACCACACACACACGGAATGGGATCGACTTGGTTTGGTGGTGGAGTACGTAGGTAGGCACCGGCCGCGTCTCTCGGCATGCACATGCATTTGCGTGTGTGCATGCATGCAGCATAAGTTAGAAGTAGCTCTAGTACCCTGTTTGCTGGTGGTAAGCTGCTGTTGGATCGATATCACAGAATTGCTGTAAAGTACATGTTCATTTTGGGAGTAGTGAGCTTGCGGTGAACTGCAAAACCGGCTTACATTAAGTTACATAGGGAGTAGAATGTTACATATGAGCAGTTTCTATGTATGTTTAATCAAAGAATAAACAGATAGAAGATGATCAACATAGTTGACATGATATTCGAACAACAGAAGTTTTTTTTAACACAGTACAGACGCAAACGCTCATACATACGCACATACACTCACTTCTATAAACGCACGGACGCACACCCTACCCCTATGAACACCTACGAAAGACTGAGCCGGCACATCATCTTGAGTTTGACGGGAACTTCTCCTAAAATAAATTCAGAAAAATGCGAGCACCAATGCTAAGTCTAGGACTTGAACTTTGGTGCACTAGGGATACCACTGTCCTCATAACCATCCGACCACAGGTTGGTTCACTCGAACAGGAGAAGTTGGTAAGCAAAACTGACATGCTATTTGATAGGTATGGTAAACATGGCATGTCCAGATCGAATACTAATATAGTAAGAAACCGGAAGTAATCCTTAACAGAAGGGGGAAATAACAAATGATGTGGCGGATGAAGAAGCGTTCGCAGACAGCACACCGCCGACGGTTGACATGGCGTGGAGGGATGGGGAGTCGTCATCGGGGAAGTAGTCTTTGTTGTATACCGCAATGTCAGTCGCACGAGAGCTCTCCCCAAAAATCCTGATCTCCTCTCTCACATACTTGATCATAGTAGACGGGTTCCGGAGTCCTGTTGTTCCACATCGTGATGCATTAAGATCCGTGTAAAATTTCCTTTTCAGTTTTTTTCAGTTTCTCTCTTGTATGTCATGTCATTTGTTTGAGACTTGGTTAAATCTGAGTCGACTGAGATCTAACCACACCCCATAAATAAATCACTAAATCATTTCCAACATCCATGTGCATTGTGTTGACATAGCCAAGCTCTACGCCGAAGGTTGTGACATTGAGCAAAAGGGTTAGATTTAGTTAAGAGTTTTGGAGACGAGCCATATATATATCTTTGGCCCAACTTTCACGAGAGAGTTAGATTTGTCGGTTCGGCCGACACGGAGTCGCAGCTGACTAGCTGACTTAGAAGGTTTCAGCTTTGTAGCTAGAGTGGGCTAGAGCTTTGCCAAAAGAGAAAGACTGGCTAGAAGACCCAAGAAAGAATAATCAAAGAAAGGCCAGCTGGACTGATAGGTACTACTCCCTCCATTCCAAAATATAGTGCGCCCGCGCTTCCCGAGGTTCAACTTTGATCAACGCACTATATTTTGGAACGGAAGGAGTATGTCGCTTGTTCCTGGCGTTTCCTTGTACCAACAGTTTATACAAATACCTCTATATATAGTTTACACACCACACACACACGGAATGGGATCGACTTGGTTTGGTGGTGGAGTACGTAGGTAGGCACCGGCCGCGTCTCTCGGCATGCACATGCATTTGCGTGTGTGCATGCATGCAGCATAAGTTAGAAGTAGCTCTAGTACCCTGTTTGCTGGTGGTAATCTGCTGTTGGATCGATATCACAGAATTGCTGTAAAGTGCATGTTCATTTTGGGAGTAATGAGCTTGCGGTGAACTGCAAAACCGGCCTACATTAAGTTACATAGGGAGTAGAATGTTACATATGAGCAGTTTCTATGTATGTTTAATCAAAGAATAAACAGATAGAAGATGATCAACATAGTTGACATGATATTCGAACAACAGAAGTTTTTTTTAACACAGTACAGACGCAAACGCTCATACATACGCACATACACTCAGTTCTATAAACGCACGGACGCACACCCTACCCCTATGAACACCTACGAAAGACTGAGCCGGCACATCATCTTGAGTTTGACGGGAACTTCTCCTAAAATAAATTTAGAAAAATGCGAGCACCAATGCTAAGTCTAGCACTTGAACTTTGGTGCACTAGGGATACCACTGTCCTCATAACCATCCGACCACAGGTTGGTTCACTCAAACAGGAGAAGTTGGTAAGCAAAACTGACATGCTATTTGATAGGTATGGTAAACATGGCATGTCCAGATCGAATACTAATATAGTAAGGAACCGGAAGTAATCCTTAACAGAAGGGGGAAATAACAAATGATGTGGCGGATGAAGAAGCGTTCGCAGACAGCACACCGCCGACGGTTGACATAGCGTGGAGGGATGGGGAGTCGTCATCGGGGAAGTAGTCTTTGTTGTATACCGCAATGTCAGTCGCACGAGAGCTCTCCCCAAAAATCCTGATCTCCTCTCTCACATACTTGATCATAGTAGACGGGTTCCGGAGTCCTGTTGTTCCACATCGTGATGCATTAAGATCCGTGTAAAATTTTCTTTTTAGTTTTTTTCAGTTTCTCTCTTGTATGTCATGTCATTTGTTTGAGACTTGGTTAAATCTGAGTCGACTGAGATCTAACCACACCCCATAAATAAATCACTAAATCATTTCAAACATCCATGTGCGTTGTGTTGACATAGCCAAGCTCTACGTCGAAGGTTGTGACATTGAGCAAAAGGGTTAGATTTAGTTAAGAGTTTTGGAGACGAGCCATATATATATCTTTGGCCCAACTTTCACGAGAGAGTTAGATTTGTCGGTTCGGCCGACACGGAGTCGCAGCTGACTAGCTGACTTAGAAGGTTTCAGCTTTGTAGCTAGAGTGGGCTAGAGCTTTGCCAAAAGAGAAAGACTGGCTAGAAGACCCAAGAAAGAATAATCAAAGAAAGGCCAGCTGGACTGATAGGTACTACTCCCTCCATTCCAAAATATAGTGCGCCCGCGCTTCCCGAGGTTCAACTTTGATCAACGCACTATATTTTGGAATGGAGGGAGTATGTCGCTTGTTCCTGGCGTTTCCTTGTACCAACAGTTTATACATATACCTCTGTATATAGTTTACACACCACACACACACGGAATGGGATGGACTTGGTTTGGTGGTGGAGTACTTAGGTAGGCACCGGCCGCGTCTCTCGGCATGCACATGCAGTTGCGTGTGTGCATGCATGCAGCATAAGTTAGAAGTAGCTCTAGTACCCTGTTTGCTGGTGGTAATCTGCTGTTGGATCGATATCACAGAATTGCTGTAAAGTGCATGTTCATTTTGGGAGTAATGAGCTTGCGGTGAACTGCAAAACCGGCCTACATTAAGTTACATAGGGAGTAGAATGTTACATATGAGCAGTTTCTATGTATGTTTAATCAAAGAATAAACAGATAGAAGATGATCAACATAGTTGACATGATATTCGAACAACAGAAGTTTTTTTTAACACAGTACAGACGCAAACGCTCATACATACGCACATACACTCAGTTCTATAAACGCACGGACGCACACCCTACCCCTATGAACACCTACGAAAGACTGAGCCGGCACATCATCTTGAGTTTGACGGGAACTTCTCCTAAAATAAATTTAGAAAAATGCGAGCACCAATGCTAAGTCTAGCACTTGAACTTTGGTGCACTAGGGATACCACTGTCCTCATAACCATCCGACCACAGGTTGGTTCACTCAAACAGGAGAAGTTGGTAAGCAAAACTGACATGCTATTTGATAGGTATGGTAAACATGGCATGTCCAGATCGAATACTAATATAGTAAGGAACCGGAAGTAATCCTTAACAGAAGGGGGAAATAACAAATGATGTGGCGGATGAAGAAGCGTTCGCAGACAGCACACCGCCGACGGTTGACATGGCGTGGAGGGATGGGGAGTCGTCATCGGGGAAGTAGTCTTTGTTGTATACCGCAATGTCAGTCGCACGAGAGCTCTCCCCAAAAATCCTGATCTCCTCTCTCACATACTTCATCATAGTAGACGGGTTCCGGAGTCCTGTTGTTCCACATCGTGATGCATTAAGATCCGTGTAAAATTTTCTTTTCAGTTTTTTTCAGTTTCTCTCTTGTATGTCATGTCATTTGTTTGAGACTTGGTTAAATCTGAGTCGACTGAGATCTAACCACACCCCATAAATAAATCACTAAATCATTTCAAACATCCATGTGCGTTGTGTTGACATAGCCAAGCTCTACGTCGAAGGTTGTGACATTGAGCAAAAGGGTTAGATTTAGTTAAGAGTTTTGGAGACGGGCCATATATATATCTTTGGCCCAACTTTCACGAGAGAGTTAGATTTGTCGGTTCGGCCGACACGGAGTCGCAGCTGACTAGCTGACTTAGAAGGTTTTAGCTTTGTAGCTAGACTGGGCTAGAGCTTTGCCAAAAGAGAAAGACTGGCTAGAAGACCCAAGAAAGAATAATCAAAGAAAGGCCAGCTGGACTGATAGGTACTACTCCCTCCATTCCAAAATATAGTGCGCCCGCGCTTCCCGAGGTTCAACTTTGATCAACGCACTATATTTTGGAACGGAAGGAGTATGTCGCTTGTTCCTGGCGTTTCCTTGTACCAACAGTTTATACATATACCTCTGTATATAGTTTACACACCACACACACACGGAATGGGATGGACTTGGTTTGGTGGTGGAGTACTTAGGTAGGCACCGGCCGCGTCTCTCGGCATGCACATGCAGTTGCGTGTGTGCATGCATGCAGCATAAGTTAGAAGTAGCTCTAGTACCCTGTTTGCTGGTGGTAATCTGCTGTTGGATCGATATCACAGAATTGCTGTAAAGTGCATGTTCATTTTGGGAGTAATGAGCTTGCGGTGAACTGCAAAACCGGCCTACATTAAGTTACATAGGGAGTAGAATGTTACATATGAGCAGTTTCTATGTATGTTTAATCAAAGAATAAACAGATAGAAGATGATCAACATAGTTGACATGATATTCAAACAACAGAAGTTTTTTTTAACACAGTACAGA